>JAOTQJ010026035.1:0-16414 GCA_025642045.1 Solanum sejunctum | reverse complement strand
ATATTTTGCTGTTAAAGGCATACATGATCACTTTCCATTATTATTACACTCTAACATCCTTTTTTTTGCTTGCTAATGCTCAACCACTGTGCTCTCATAAACTTATTTGTATAAGACTTAGACTATTATGGAGAACTAATCATCATTTATTCATACGCCCTAATCACTTAGCTTCTTATGATGACAAAGATTACTTACATCAGCTTACTCCACATCAACAGCTCAAATATATTATTCGGATTCACATAACAGTCATAACTTAGAGCCTTACCCATATGTACACAATCATGGTTGCATATCCTAAACCTCTTAAGCCTCCTCTTTCCTAGTGTTTCTCCCTTAATTTACTATCTTTATCTAGGGGGTACTTCTACTCTACTCCTAGCACTATGATCCTTGCCAGCCAACATATTAATCATCGAACACGCACTACAACAAGACTCTTAGGTCAAATCTCCAACAAGGACTATCACTATCATCATGCTTTCTCCTCTTTCACACTACTCTTCGAAATTCAAGCTTAGGGTCCAGCACTAACATGTGCATCTATCACATACCTCTCTAATGCTGACTTGCAATTACTAGGTAAAAATTTAGGGAGCATAATGCTACTAAAATCTCATAGCGAGTAATCATTCAACACATTCCCTCTTCACAACTCATGTACCACTCACCCATTCCCTATACCTCCTTATCTAGCTAGGCTTATAACTCTATGAATCTTATGAACTCTCACATACAATCATAAGCCTAATTTTGATCTTATCACATAAAAGCACTCTTTTCCCTTCTTTAAGAGCTACACTTTACCCTCAATAGTATGAATACTACAACACATCAACATACACATCCTTCTAGTTTGGGGCACGCTCTAACATATTCTGACACTAACTCTCTCTAAATATATACCTCATCTCATCATGGAAATCATAGGATACTTTTGACTTTTTTATCACGCATATGGCCATTGGCTCATACCTTCATTAGTTACCTAATAGATACATATCTCTAACTATAAGCCTCAATCAGTCATTACTCTTGCTATCTCATCAAAAGAACATGGGCATTACTCAATACCAACGAACATAACCACGCACGATAAGAGAGAATAAATAAAGGGAAGTTTCCTAACAGTCTCCATAGACTCTCAAAGCTAAGTATAGATGTCTCCACACTGATCCTTGAGACTCTACTTAGACTCAGTTTTTATGCACGTGAGACCTTTGAAGCTAGGCTCTGATACCAACTATCACGACCCAAAATTTAGGCGTGATGGTACTTGTCTTTTCCCACCAAGACAAGTCAACCTACAACCCAACTATAATGTTAAAAATATGAAATTTTGATAAAAATAAAAGTTCAATTAAGGATAATAAGTCAACTTAATGAAAATACCACAAAACCTGGTTGTCAGTGCACAGGCTTCTAATGTATTACAATAGATTCAAAAGAAAATACAAGTATCAAATGATATTATCTCTAGAATAGAACAAAGTCATAAGTAAGAGTAAGAAGTCAGCTGGGATGGCAAACATCTACCTCTCACAATTTCCACAGGAAGCCTCGGACAAGGAAGAGTGGAGAGTATCACGATAATTCGGGCTCGCAACCTACAAAATTCTTATAGCAAGGGGGTGAGTACCAAACACACGGTAGTGAGCAAATGAATTATTAAACACAAAATTAAGTAATATAGAATACCGGTACCCCTAACACTCCAACCAAACCCCTACAACTACAACAACAACAACAACATTACCCCAATGCCTCAAAGGCTCCCGCCCATTGCGAGGTAAGGGGGGGTCGAGTGTACGCAGCCTGACCCCTATGTTTAAAAACATAGCGCGACTGTTTTCGGATGACCCATGATGAGCGTCGAAAGTTGCATTGACTAACTGCTACTTCACAATTGAAAGAAGCACAGACAGTTTAAAGAGCCATTTTGCTTTATTCCATCATAGCCCAAAGCCAAAAAATAGTGAATCTTTGGCTCCATCCAAGATTGATGGAAAAGAAACCCCTACAACTACAATCTACATAAAATCAGTCTAGCATAATAATTCACAATGTACATAGCAGATAGCTCAATAACTACAACAACTATTATATATCTACCAAACCAGGGATCAAGTGCATCTATCACAAATTTCACAAAACACTCATACATTTATAAATGACAATGAGATGTAATGCAATGCAATGCAATGTCACATAGCATGATGCATGTCTGTCCTAGTGATACATATTCGCTTATCATAAATATGTCTCAGTCAGAACCCATAGGGTCCATATATGGATCATGTATCTATCACGGCGTACGACACGACCCTCGAAACATAATATCCATCGCGGCGTGCAACACAACTCTCAAATCATAGTAACTATTGCAGTGTGTGACACGACCCTCAATCATAGTATTTATCACGACATGCAACACATTCCTCGAATCATAGTACATCCTCTTTAATTCTCATTCTTTTTCACTAGCCGGAACCATTTCCCTTAGGTTTTGCATTTCTTTTCTTGGATCATCTAACAAACACATAGTAAATGCATAATAATCATATTCATGGAAATAAAATATGCAAGATGCACATACAAATTCATATATCTCAAAATTAAGAATGGGTAGCTCAATAATATAAAGGTTACCATATCGTCAATCTCAATACCATCACAACCTTAACAACATTCACATCTAAATGCAAGTATCATTTTGATATCAGTAATAAATAATCACTATTTCACATATAATAAACCTCCATCATTAATTCACAAGTCAAATATCAACATAGGAGAATTACCCAATTCAAAATATTTCAATCAAAGCCTACATAAATCATTCTCAACACCTCACACAAGAAACACAAGATTCTATATATTTAACAAAGGTTAAGAAATTCAATTTCCTTATATAAAGTGTTGAATCACGTCAATTCTGAAGCTTTTCCCTTTCAATGACACTCCAATTCACTAAAATCTATTCAAATATAACATCATAATTATATAATAAATCGAACAACACTAAAATCAATTAATTTGGGTGAAAAGGGTAAAATGGTCCAAAAAATTCATTGCCAGAAATATACCATTAAAATGTGAAATTTTTTACATGAAAATGTTCCCCAAGTGATAAGGAATTAAATGGCAAAAAACAATTAAAAAATGGAGCTAATATGAGGAAGAAATCGCATGTCATAGTTTTCAAAATAAATTAAAAATGCAGCAGTAAATCTGCAATTTTTACCTCAAAGAAAGCAACAAAGTCAGTTTCTTAAGCTCCCACGGTGTTCTCCTCAAAAAAATATACAATTTAGCTTTTTGAATCGCTCAAATCCGATCAAAATTGGGAGAGAAATAGTTGGTTGAAGTTTGGAAAAAATTTGCGATCTTCTCTCCTCTTTCTTGGAGAAAATCCTCAATATTCGCAGTTCTTTTAAAGTGAAAGTACTTGTAAGGACATTAATTGAATGAATTATCTTTGATTCTTGAATTCTTGACTTAGACTCTTTAGAGTTCTTGATGAAGAATCATAATTCTGAAAGAAAAAGAGTCAAGAAATCCTTTCTTGGGATTCTTGAATTTGTTTTCTTGAAACCCTAGGTTATGATTTAAAATCCTATTAGAGATTCATGATATGAAGAAATTCGGTTTGGGTAGATTGACATTATGAAGAATAACTTACCTTGAGAAGAAATCTTGGAAGCTAATCCTAACTTGATGATTTTCTTGATGATTCTTGAGTGTTTATGTTTAGGAGAGAAGTGAGAGTGTTTTGATCATGAAAACTAATTTTTTATATATTTATGGTACCATAAATAGACCCTCAAAGGTTTTATTATAAAGAAAAAACGTCATTAACTCATCCAGTGAGGGTCCACGACGTGCTCCGGGCGCGGACTTTTGGACAGCTCTGCCCCTCTCTAGTAAAATGGTCATACCTTTCTAATCCGAACATCGATTAATGCAAAATTAGATGCGTATGGAAGCTAATTCGAATATCTTCGATTTAATATATTATGGGTCATCCAACTCATTACATTTTAGGATATATGGTCATTTGAAGTTGACCCTTCTATCGACTCATACGAGAACATAGTTGCTAGAAATTCTTTGAACTTGGCTTGATGTAAAAGATCACTTATGACTCTAAATCATACCTAATATACTTTAAATACTTAGAAATTGATCGTAGCACGTATATAAAAATTACAAGTCATTGGTTCACCTAACTTTTATAAAATCATACATTAAAACTACGACCTCATATTAGTTCCAATTATATTCCCATAATAAGAAATTGATTTTAACATCTATGCTCGATTAAGAATCCTCAATTAAAATCCTATATCATATGAAGGATGGCTCGGTCTTAGCTTAAAAAAATTGAAGTGTTACATATTTCTATAACAAAAATGCTAATATTTTTTTAATCATTAAAAAAATGTCTGACTTTAAAATATTACAAGCAAGCAAACTTTCAATTTTTAAAAAAGTTATTCAGTACATCTATATCCACGATAAAATTGAAATGTCCTCATTTTCCTTCCAAGAGCATTTGGGTGACAATAAGCCCGTGAATATGATTGTCATTTTGCCGTTTTCTAACCAGGTTTTCTCCTTGATACCCATCACTAATCTGCAAAAAGTTCAACAAATGATCAAGTTCGTCATTTTGTAACCACATATTATAGTTAGCTTTGGAATCTCACACATATTTTCATAACACATGGATCACTACTAAGGAAAACAGTATAATAAATCCCATGTTCATGATAAGTTTCTCAATATATCACTTAACATATTGACTAAAAATTAATAACTTGCAGAAGCATTCTTCAGAAAATCAAGGGCCCTTAAATTTTTTAGCTCTATCATTAACTAAGAACTCTTAATTTTTACAAGCTTTTCAAATCTTATAGCCGACAAGAATCCATAATTCTTAACAGAGCCCATAACAAAACAAGTCCTAGAATGAATGAACCTACTCACCAAAATCCATGAAATAGTACAGGGAACTAGAAAAACTTACAATTGTTTCTTCTATTTGGCATTTTCAGCCTCCATGAAATAATCAGATACCCTACAAATTTCCCGCATCTAGAAAATTTGAAGAAGGATAAAATTCATCTTACCAAACTACTAAAATCATGTATAGCTTGAATCAAAAGTGTTTGACCTAAAAACGAAGAAATTCCTGCTAAAGATACGAAGTCCAGACTATTTTGCAAAAAGGCATTGCAAGTAAATCAGGCGTCTTCTTCTGAGAAACATTATCCTTCTACTCTTAGTTTTGTAGAGATCATAACTTTTAACTCTAACACATTTGACTATATCAGTATACACCAACTTACACTCGTCACTCGTGTAAAGATTAAATAGTAAACATAAAGAAATATAGCTTACTGCTATTTTAAGATTTCCCCTTTCAACAACGACTGTGAATAACTAGACAAAACTTCTAGCAACAACGAATGTGCATAAGAAGCTTACCTCTAACTTTTAACATATTTATTACTAAAGCTTTTTATTTTTCATTACTGCTGTAACCGACTGAAGGAATCCAAAATTCAGGCAATTTATTAAACAAAATGACAAACCTTTCCCATTAGCATCTCATACAATAGTTCTCCCATGCTCCACTGGTCTATAGCGTTAACATGACCTTTTTCAAGAACAATTTCAGGTGTCATATATTCAGTAGTCCCACACACCAGTTGGATCTCATGTTTTTATCAAATAGCTTAGCAAGGTCAAAATCACCTGCAACAACCATAATATAAATCCAAAAGATAAATGGAGTACAGTCACAAATGATTCCAAATCCATGTGAAATCGCGCAACAAAGTTTCTTCAAATTATCCACTAAGAGAATTAAAAACTAGTTTGTGGTCTTTCCATGAAAATAAAAAATAAATAACTAGGGAGGTGAGAAATAACCTCGACGGTGTAGATGAAGGCTGAATCGTCCCTAAAAAGCAGTTAGCGAGTTGTTTGAACCACAGTAGTCCTAGATGTTTTAGAAGGGTTATTTTATCATTCCACCTGAATAGGCTTTCCCTATGGAGTTGAAAGAAAAGGTATCCCCCATGAACAAAATCACGCACAAGGTATAGCATATTTGGTCTGCGTTAAGAGGCAAAGGATTAACAAAAATTAATAACACTTATAAGTTTCATGTAATGTAAACTCCAAAACGAAGGGTGTAGTTCACAGCTAGGAACCAAGTTTTCTTCAAGACTGTAAAATCAAAATTAACTTCAACAAGTATCTCATCTTTGCTCCGCTAAAATGTAAAGAAACACATATAAATGCTGGATTAAACTAACAAGAGGAGAGAATTCTCCTTCCTACTAAACAGTTCGCACACTTATAGTAGACATATGGAACTGGTCTCTTCTTCTAGCTATAGCTGGTTGATAGCAGTCTAGAATATAGTAACATGTGTTAAATGCAAATTCAAATTACTGGATGACATCGTGTTTTCATGTCCTATGGCGACAAGCATTTCAATAAGTTTCAATACTATTATATACAAACACTCTAAAAAGTTATAAATTATTAAAAAGAATTCTAAAAAAGAGTGACAAATCCAAGTTAATGATAATACCACCTTCCTGGCCAGTCAACATATTTCATATTTGGCTTATTCTATTCTTTTTTTGCTTGAATAAAGCTCCAATATTAGCAATCGAATAGCAATGCTAAAACCAGAGTAAAATCACCCTGACAATGCTATCAAAATTTAAGTAATGAACTAAATTTAAGTAGCTAGAATACTGATTGTCAGGAACTAGTGATACTTATGAATAAACCTCATTAGACGTCATATTTGTCTGTAATCAAACACATGGAAACTGAATGCTATATAGCTAAACAAATATTCAAAAAAACTCTATGGACAAATCTACACAAGCAAATTCTATGGACAAAGCTATACCAAATTTTCAATAAATTAAAATTGACACTAAGAAGAGAAAAAGTATACCTAATTGTGTTAGAAGTTATGAATGGGTACTTAGAGAGATATTCCAAGTGACCTTGAGATAGGTACAGTTCCTTCCTTTGAAACCAAAATTAACAGGCAACACACACATGGCAGAGCTCCATACATATCGATGTCCCTATCGATAGAGTTGACAATCTCAAATTAAACTTTTAGATGTCAATGTCGACTACACCGGTGGAACCCATCCAAAGCCTTTGGTACAACCAAGACAGGGACCGATGTGAGCCAATCATTCAAAGTCTAAAAACTATTTTCACACTCATTCGACCACAAAAACTTAACCTTTTTTTGGGTCAATTTAGTCACGAAGATGCAATGAATGAGAAATCTTCAACGAACCTCCTATAATAACCCGCTAACCTAAGAATATTTTGAATATCCAAAGGAGTCAACGGTCTAGGCCAATTCTTCATGGCTTTTGTCTTTTTCGGCTGCACCTTTATACCATCACCGGACACCACATTACTAAGGAAGGAAACTTCACCTAACCAAAACTCACATTTGATAAACTTGGCATACACGATCTTCTCCCTGAAGGTTTGTAAAACCAATCTCAAATGATTCATACGCTCCCACTTACATCTGGAATAATTGAGGATATCATCAATGAAGACAACCATAAAGCTATCAAGGAATGTCCTGAACACCCTATTCATAAGATCTATAAATACGGCCAGAGCATTAGTTAAACCACACCATATCACCACAAACTCAAAGTGTCCATACCTTGTCCGAAAGGCCATCTTGGGAATATTGCAGTCCCTAACCTTGAACTAATGATACTTGGAACAGAGGTCGATCTTTGAAAAATGAGTAGCCCCTTGGTGTTGGTCAAACAAGTCATCGATCCTAGGAAACAATTATTTATTTTTGATGGTCACCTTATTCAATTGCCTGCAATCGCCACACATCCGAAGAGATGCATCATTCCTTTTTACAAATAGCACCGGAGCACCCCCATGGAGATATACTTGGCCTAATGAAACCCTTTTCCAACAAGTCTTTCAGCTGATCTTTCAACTCTTTCAATTCCACCGCACCATTTGTTAAGGGGCAATAGAGATAGGTTGCGTATCCAGGAGAAGATCTACGCCGAAGTCTACTTCCGTTTTAGGAGAAATACTGGGCAAATCTTCGGGAACACATTAGGAAATGCATTCACCACCAAAACCATCTCAAGAGTGGGTGACTCAGACTCCACATCCTTAACCCTTACAATATGATATATGCACCCTTTGGAGATCATCTTTCGAGCCTTAAGGTAGGAAATAAATCAACCCTTAATGGCAGAGTCACTACCCCTCTATTCAAGAATGGGCTTACCCGAAGGTTGAAACCAGAAATCGATCCATCCCAAGAATTACATCAAAATCAAACATGTCAAGTTCCACAAGATCACATGAAAAGACTTTAGGCTACACAGAAGCAGGACACCACAATAGACCCTATGAGCAACAAGCGATTCAGCCATGGGAGTATAAACTGAAAAGGGGTCTCTTAAGATCTCAAGATTCAAACCAAACTTAACAGCCAACAGAGAAGTCACAAAAGACAAATTTTTACCTAGATCAAGCAATGAATAAGTATCAACGCCAAAGATTTTTAATGTACTAGTCACAGCATATGGAGCCTCCTCAACCTCCTGATGGACATAAAGAGAATAAAACCTGTTGTTCCTTGGTGCAACACCTTGAGGAGCTTTAGGTTGGCCTTGAGCACCTTGATTCACTTGACCTTTCTTTGGTGCCTTTGGGCAATGAACATGCTTGTGCCCTATTTCCCCACAACCAAAGCAAGCACTCGAACCCCACAAGCACCTTCGGGGGTAAGTTCTCCCACATTTGTCACATCATGGAGGCAATGGCCCATCACAAACCGATTCCCTAGGAGGAGGCACCCTAGCATGAGCAACTCGAGCATGGGAACCTTTGGCCTATTGGAAGCGACCAAATTATCACTCCAAGAGCCAGAGAATCCACCATCATTATGGGCCCTCTTAGGATCATACACTCTTCTCTCCTTGATTTTCTCCCGTTCAATCTATCCGGTATACACCATAAGTCTAGAGATATCCATATCTTATGTGAGCATAGCCATATGACATTCTATTACAAGTAAGCCAGAGATACCAAAAGTGAACTTGTGCGTTCTTGCACGAGGATTAGCCACAAGTGTCGGAGCATAATTGGAGAGCTTAGTGAACATGAAAGAATAATTTCTCACACTCATTCTGCCTTACTTAATGTTCATAAACTCTGTCATCTTAGCTTCCCTAAGCTTAAGTAGGAAGAGACGATCTAGGAAGGCAAGCTTGAACTTCTCCTAATTAACAACATTACCACAAATCCACTCCATAGACTATTGAGTGTACCACACTTAGGCCATATCCTTCAACTAGTAAGCAGCCAATTCAGCTTTCCCCTCAGAAGTAACACTTATAGCATTTAACACCTTGGTAAGCTCATCAATGAACTTTTGAGCATCCTCATCAGCCATTGACGCATAAAACTCAGGAGGATTCATCGAGGTGAAGTCTCTCACTCTTGAAGCCAGAGTGCAATACTGAGGATTGTTAGCCTACCTAGTCTGAGCAATCACCACCTTGTTAAGCATAGAAAAGGCCATACAAAATTCACCATTAGAGATAGTCTCATCCATAAGCCCTTGAGGTGTTTGGCCTTCATTAGCCGAAGCTGGTCTGATAGGTCAACCTCGAGTCATCTTCTGAAATGTAGTGAAAATATCATCAAGATCAAGAAATTAAATGTACTATTCATAGCATGACATAACACATAAATAAGTGAGCCAATTTCCTAGAACGTCATCACAGCCTCCCACTCATAGGTGTGGTGCACTTCACACCTATGAATAGGACTCCACTTGATGCAGCATGTTGGTCTACGAGGATTGTTTACAAACATAGGACTCTGATACCATCTCAGTCATGACCTAGACCTAGGGTCTAGAAGTGAGACGTTGAATGGGAACCAGAGGGTCCCCAACAAGCCTCAAAAGTACCAAAATCCACATAATCAATTCAGAAGCGCATTCAAAAGTAATGCATAATTCTAAGGGATGAAAAAGTATGACTCACATAATGGTGACGTCTTAGGGAAAGGGATTAGCATGAATTCACATAGCATATAATATATAATGACTAAGCAGCGGGTAACTATGACTCAAAATATGGGGCAATTCAGGACTTAGGATCTTTCCGCAACATAACATAAGATCATCTTATAACAACATAAACCATAAGTAGCCATGAATAAGAATCCCATACAACACTTAGCATAAAACAAAAAGAGCACACAAGATGTCCAATGATGCCTCTACATAAGATAGGTCGAGGGATAAGAAATACCCTAGGCTCACCCTCAAAGAAAATAAATTAGAAAGAAATAACAAAGGTAGAAAAAGTGTTGGCTTGTACTTGGAAGATAGGACTCACCAACAGGTATAACTTGAAACGCTAGCTAGTCATCGCACGGTGGAAGAATGGCCTCCTCGGTCCCTACATGGTGAAATCATGTAGGCAAAAGTATGCTTTAGTACATTTGAATGTACAAGTATAGGGGATGCTATGCATATGACTTACTAACCTACAATCAATGTTAGATGACAAAGGCATATATTATAGAAGGAATCATATATCAAGAAGGTAGTATATCAATATGCCATGGTGAGCATGATGTATGAATGCAAAAATACTTCACATAAATTGAGGATAGGACAATAACCATCATTAGACCAAGTGAGCTATGCCTTGGAACCCTCCTGTCTTCCCACAATGGATAAGAGGTGACCTACTTGACAAAAGTAGATCCTTATCATACTTTCCCCTTGGGGCATAAACATATAGTCCTAAGTTAGTCGCTTAGTTCAAGAAAAGGGAGTATGGGCCCTTGGGGATAGTCCACACCAACATCCAATCCATCGGTGCTAGGTCATCATCCCACTAGAATAGGTACACACACACACACACAAATATATATATATATATATATATATATATATATATATATATATATATACGTGCTTGTAAAATAGGCATAAGACTTCAAATCATTTACAAGCATTCTTACGCTTAAAGGCCAAATCTCATTTCCATACCCATGCATCATAGGCCAAAAGGCCAAAAACATTATTCATGGCATACTTTCATGCATAGGGATAGCTCCTTTGGAGCACCTTCTGGAGAGATTAGTATGGACCCTTGGGGATAGCCTACTCCGACTCAAACCTCAATTGATGCTCCCATAGACATGGTGGTGTAAACACCTATAGATTTCTCCTTGAACCATAAACTTAGACATATATGTGGTCACATTCTTGTCATAACCATAATCATATCAAAATTAATACATAAAACATAGTTGGGCTTAACCCATTTCATAGTTTCCATAAAATCTCATGCGCATGAATGCATATGCTATGAATGGTGTGAGAATGACATAGGTAATTGAGATTTAATCTAAAATCAATAATATAATATCAAATTCAAGTGAAAACACAATAAAATCCATATTTAAAAATTATAGTATAATTACCCACGCATAAACAAGCCTTAAAAGGGACATACATATTCATAATCCCAAAGTTCCATGTAAATCATCATTTTATAAATTAACTAACTTAAAATCAGTAAATAAACATAACCCATCTATTTTTTGAATTTAAGGAATCATAATATTTAAAATCCCAATTTAAAGTAAACTAAGAATTCATGGAAATTGCTTGAAAATAATTTGGGTCTCCTTGATTGAACGAAATCAAGGATCAAACCCTCATACCTTCACCAAGATGAAGAAACTCCTGAAGAATTTAAAGAAGAATTGAGTTCTCTTGCTCCCAAGTTGAAAATTTTCAAGAGTTCCTTTGAGAGTAGTCTTTGAGAGAGTTTATAATGTGAGGAGTGAATTTTTGAATGTTTGAAACAAGGTTTAGGGATTTAGATGGTAATTGGATAGCATAAGAATTCCCAAAAGACCAATAGAAATAACTGAATTTATGAGAACACCATTAATGAAACGGAGGGAAAAATGTCCCATAACCACCACATTTGATGCTACACGGCCCGTGTGGCACTCCACGATTTGTGTGGAGTTCCCATTAACCAACACTTAGATGAAAATTTGGAAAATTGGAGCCATGACCCAGCACTTAGAATTTTGTGCAAACTTTCACCGCACAGATGACTTCACGGGCCTTGTGAAGTCACACGGTTGGTATGGTGTGTCCGTATGCCAATATTTAGAAGCTTTTCACAAAAAATTCATGATACTGTGACCCCAAACTTAGAATGTTTTTCACTTTGAAATCCATACAGGCACCCTTACGGCCTTTAAGGCATCACACGAGCCATGTGAGGGGCCTTGTGAACTCACTTAGCAAAAATAGTGGGATTTTAGGCCAAGGCCATCCACTCAGCCCACTACACGATCTGTGTGATGTCACATGGGCCTTGAGGGTCCAAGTGTGGCTTGCCTTTTTCAAAATCACTACCCTCTAGACCAACACCGAAAAGTAAGGCCAAGTGTTGCCTCATTTGAGGCCATAATGCTCGTGTGACATCACACTGGCCATGTGGTCTCCTTTGACACGATACTTGGTCCAAATTTTGCCTGAAATAAAATTCTCAAGATCTAGTGAAAATAACATTTGGGTCATTATATCTCTCCCCCTTGGGAATATTCGTCCTCGAATGTGCAAGGACAAGGCTTGAATTAGAACATGAAACCTCTAAACATAAGGTACCATGCATAATTCATCATTTGAAAATCATAAAGTCTCTTAAAAAAACCCATCAAAACGTATTTGAACTATTCAAAACATCATAAAAATCATTTTAATGAACCTGTAAGTATTTCATGTCATAAGACTCAAGAATTGAAAGGATTAGGACCAATTGAAACAGAAAGAACCTAATACCTTAGGCTTGAGTAGATTGGAAAAGATGAGGAAATCGCTTCATCATGTCAAACTCTGCCTCCCAAGTAGCACTCTCCACATGTTGGTTCCTCCAAAGAACCTTTTCTGAAGCCACAACCTTATTACAAAGCCATTTTACTTGTCTATCCAAAATTTCTACCGAAACCTCCTCATAAGATAAGTTCTCTTCGACCTCAATAACTTCCAAAGGCACAATGGTACTAGGATCCCCAATCATCTTTCTCAAAATAGACGCATGGAAGATCGGATAGATAGAGCTCAAATCCGAGGGCAACTCCAACCTATAAGACACATTTCGAATCCGCTCAATAACCACAAAAGTGCCTACACACCGGGGACTTAGCTTGCTTTTTTTGCGAAAATGCATTATTCCCTTCATAGGTGAGACATTCACAAACATCCAATCTCCAACTTGAAACTCAAGATCCTATCTTCTCATATACAAATAGGACTTTTGGTGACTTTGGGTCATCTTCAACCTTTGCCTTATCAACTTCACTTTCTCCATAGCTTCCATCACTATGTTCGGGCTAATTAAATCCACCTCTGCCAACTCAAACCATCTGACTGTAGATCTATATCTCCTACCATACAAAGCCTCAAATGGTGCCATACCATTGCTAGCATGGAAGCTATTATTATAAGCAAGATCAATGAGTGGAAGGTAATCATCCCAATTACTCTTGATCTCCAACACACAAGACCTCAACATATCCTCCATGGTATGAAAGTCCTCTCGGCTTGTCCATCGGTTTGAGGATGAAATGTAGTGTTCGACTTGACGTTACTACCAAGTCTTTAGTGAGAAATAAATTGGGTACCTCTATCTAATATGATAGACCTACGCACTCTATGCAACCTTACGAACTCTCGAACACCAAAAGTACTCTTAACTGGTAGGAAGTGAGCTAACATAGTCATGTGGTCGACAATAATCCAAATGGAGTCAAATTGCCTTCAGGTCCGAGGCAACCCAACTATAAAGTCCATATTCATGTCCTCCCACTTCCAAGTAGGAATCTCAATGTCTTGAGCCAACCCACCAGGACTTTGGTGCTCTACTTTCACTTGTCGACAATTTGGGCATTCGGATACAAACTTGGCTATGTCCTTCTTCATATCATGACACCAATACATCTCCTTCAAATCTTGATACATCTTGGTAGATCCCGAGTGAATAGAATAATGAGAGTTATGGCTTCACTCATGATCACCTTTCTAAGATCATCCATATATGAAACACATAACCGATCTTGATACAGTAGTACACCATCTCCCTCTTGGGAGAAAACCTCTATATTCTTTTTGACAACCAATTTCTTCAATT
The DNA here is from genome assembly GCA_025642045.1 of Solanum sejunctum. Classification (NCBI taxonomy): domain Eukaryota; kingdom Viridiplantae; phylum Streptophyta; class Magnoliopsida; order Solanales; family Solanaceae; genus Solanum; species Solanum sejunctum. Next base: position 2,126 of record JAOTQJ010026035.1, on the reverse strand, counting down.
CCACCAAGTATGGATCTAGATCTTACTTAGCTTTCATATTAATAACAATTGAGGATTCGGTCCCATTTTGAATATGTATACCACCTTCATTAGTGTCGGCTAACCTAACACCTAGCCTAGCCAAATGGTGAACATCCCTTGCCAACTCCTAAGTCTCCACCTCAACATGAGGCACACTTCCCATAGAGAGCGTAATAAGAGCTTTGGCTACCACATTCGCCTTGCTGGGATGATATTGAACACTCATGTCGTAGTCCTTTAGGAGCTCCAACCATCTCCTTTGTCTCAAGTTAAGATACCTTTGAGTGAACACATATTGCAAGTTCTTATCATCGATGAAAACATCAATATGCACACTATTCAAATAGTGTTTCCAAATTTTTCAAAGCAAATACCACCGCCGCTAACTCGAGATTATGAGTCAGGTAATTAAACTCATGCACCTTCAATTGCCTTGATGCATAAGCTATCACCTTACCATGTTGCATAAGTACACAACCCAACCCAATCTGTGAAGCATCACAATACGCAATAAACCAATCCAAACCATTTGGTAGAGCCAAGACAGGGAACGATCTAAGCCGATCCTTCAAAGTTTAGAAAAACTTTTCACACTCATCTCACCATATAAAGTTAACCTTCTTTTCGGTCAATTTAGTCAACGGAGATGCAGTGGATAAGAACCCTTCAATGAACCTCCTATAGTAACCCGCTAACCAAAGAAAACATTGAATGTCTGAAGGAGTCAATGGTCTAGGATAATTCTTCACAGCTTCTATCTTCTTCAGATCCACCTTTATACCATCACCGGATACCACATTACCATGGCAACTTCACCCAAACAAAACTCATATTTGCTAAACTTGGCATACAATTTCTTCTCTCTCAAGGTTTGTAAAACCAACCACAAATGATTACTATTGTCACGACCCAACCAGGGATCGTGATTAGTGCTGATTGGGCACCCAGACAAACACTAAACTGAATTCCCAACTATAATAGCTAAGGAATCTATCAAAATTTCGACAAAGTTTGCTCTGTTTTACTGACTAACTAAACCTGCAAACAACAACCCCAGCATACAGTAAATATCTATACACATATATATGCGGGCAGACAAGGTCAGCTCTGCGATAGAACTGCCCAATAAATGTATCATACATATGTAGTCATACCACATGCAATATCCCACACCCATATGTATCCACAGACCTTTATACATACGAACTGAATCATAGGACGGGATAGGGCCCCGTCATACCCTCAAATATACATAAATGCAAAATACAAAAAATAAGTGTACATGTATATACCAAAATTCTGCTCCTGAGGCAAAGGGAGAACTTCAACGGTAGACAGAGATCCTAAGAAGGTGGCTTTCTAGCTTGCACGTCAGTACCTGCGGGCATGAAATGCAACCCCCGAAGAAAAGGGGTCAGTACGAAATACGTACCAAATATATAAAGTGGAAAGTATGAAATATAAATGAGAGTAATAATCCTAATAAAATTACATGAGTCAAACCTGCATGCAAACATCAAAATAATTCTTTATTTGAAGTATCAATGTAATGCATACCGGACGGGAACGATGGCGACCTCCAAACTCACGCCATACCATAGCATAACACCAGAAATTTCAAATCCCCAAAAACTCCAACATAAGTCCCAACTATAGCATAAGTGAGCTGAGACGAACAACGACCTAGCACTCACATCATAGGATAGGTGAGCCGAGCCGAACAACGGCCAAGCACTCACGTATCATAATGTCTAGAGGTCATCATGCCCGAAAAATAAGCCGAGGCGAACAATGGCAAGCACTCACGTGAGCCTGGGCGAACGAGGCCCAACACCCACATGTCATGATGTCAACATATCCCAAGCTCAGCTCCTTATGTCTCCAACTAAGCAAAACCGACCCATAGGCAAACTGACCCTCTGTATCCAACCTACTTCGAAATATATATATATATATATATATATATACATATAATTATACATACGCATGATAATAACCGGCCCGGGAATTGGGGAACGAGACCATGACGGCACGAATAGAGTCGTGAGAATCACATGCATAAAAACTAGTTCCATAAGCTTAGTGATATGTAAAATATTCATTTT
>JAOTQJ010026024.1:0-16415 GCA_025642045.1 Solanum sejunctum | reverse complement strand
TCTATGCTACAAACCTTGACTCTCTTGTTCTTGATGTTATGATATGGGAGTTTACCCTTAGTCCCTATTTTCTTATATATGCTTATTTCTTGTTGTCATTTTAATTGCTTCCCCGACCAAGGATGTGTAATAATATGCTATGAGGCTTATTTGGGGTTCCTTCGGGTTTCCCATTCGCCAGTCACGTCTAGGCCCTAGGCATCGGTAGTGACAAATATCATGCTTTTGATTTATCTTTTGTTTTGGTAGGCTCTGTTCACATGTTAGGTGGGATCCAGTTTGAATAAATTAGATAAATATAGTAAGTCCTGATAAGATTTACTATTTTTAGATAGGTTTACTACTTTTAGAATAAAGTAGGGTCTAGTCATTCCTAAAATGGTGTGACATGTGTAATAATATTTTTTATTTCAGAGTCGGTTCGTAAGGTCAACCGTTTCCTATAAAAGGGAGACCAAGTCTTTAGTAGAGGGAGAAGCTTAACTGAGTCCCTATCTTTCTTTCAAGAGTCCTTAGTCTAGAGTCTGAGAGAAATATCCTTATGAAATTCTCTCAAAGTTACTACACTTTTGTAAATACATTTTTTGTCTGAATAATATGATTGTTGGCTAAACCTTCTCTTGTTCTTCTCTCTTGAGGGGAGGATGGGTTATTCAGTATCATAGCCTAAAGGAACGGGGAAGGCTCTCAGGTGATACTCCAGTGAGCTCTGCTCATTGGGAAATCGATGACTCGGTATGTTACATAATATCAACTAGGCACTACTGCATCAATAAATGTTTTCCCTTACGCCGCTTGTTATGATTACAATAGCCTCTAGAAATAGAACCAAGCTAGGTAAACCATTACGGCTAGAAAGAGACTTAAGGAGGGCATAAGTTCAAGGGCGCTATAGGCTAGGGAGTGTCAATCGAAGCCAATGTAGAAATCCTAGAAAAGTAAAACAAGCTCATCGTATGTTTTATTATTGGGTTGGTAAGGTCATTTTTATGCTCAGAAACCCAGCGAACTTGGGATGGCATGACACCTATAAGTACAAGATGCTAAAAATATTCTAGTGGTGGTGCTTGTGTCGATCTTGCATGGAATATGGTCCCATACCGCTTGTATTTTGTCTGAGCCACCAGGGTCTCGGTCTCGAAGATCCTGTTTGTGGTGTCCTCCCGTAGCCCCTGCTTACCTCCACTCACACTACATGGTATCAGAGCCATTTTATATGTGTGTGTTTACTTCCCGTCCGTGTGTTTACTTTGAGACTCGAGTGATCTCTCATATCACTAGAGGATGAATTATTCAACAGCCAGCCAGCCAAGATGTTCCAAAAGGAAGGTCTACAAATGCCAAAAACCAAATATTGCCTTTACTCAAGAAAGACACAAAGAGCCACTCAGGTATTAGCAGATGTAGTCGCTAATAGAAGTAATGGCCATCAGGAAGATGATGATTGTTCCCAACCAGAAGATACCTTATTCCAGACATATTAAGCTAATGAGGTCATACATCATCTCCCATGCTGAAACACCCTACATCCGATTGGCAATAGACCTATATAATTAGACCAAACCATTCCAAGTTATTGCCTTCATGGACACAGGAGCAACAACGTCAATGCTCAACCCTAACATTCTTCCCAAGAAGCAGTGGATTCCACACTTGAAATAATTCAACACTGCCTCTAAAGGAGTCTTGACTGCTAGAGCCATCATGAAGGACCCAATCATGATTGAGTTCTTCCCAAGATTATAGTTCCAAACACAAATACCTGGATCTTTCCTCCAGAGACTGACCTTATCATAGAGTTTGACATCTACAAGTAGTTCAATAATTAGCTTAAGGCTCAAACACAGAGCATACCTTTTAAAGATAAATTCAAGCTATATATGACTGTCACAAGGCTATTTCCTAACATAGAAGAAGACAGATCAAGGATGTTGAACATCAGTTCATCGAGGAATCATATGTCGATTCACATAATAAGTTTATGAAAAAGCACGGTAACCCCTTGTAGTTGAATGAAGAGCTTTTCATGAGACACTCATTCAAGAAGAATGAGTACATCAATCCAAAATATGCAAGTCACTTAGGAATGAACTTAAAACATCTCCAACTTGCCAAAAAGGAACGTGAAGAGTTACTGGAATTCAGATTGATCGAACCATCAATTCACAGTGAGCTTTTGATGTATTCTATATCAATAAGTTAGCCAAACAAACTAGAGGAAAACTTTAACTAGTATTCAACTATTAGCCTCTCAATCACTTTCACTAGATGATAAGTTCCTAATTCTGAATATGCTGACCTTTTTCTCACAACTAGCCTAAGCCACTTACTTCTTAAAGTTTGATCTCAAGTAAGGCTTCTGACAACTAGGTGTACATCCTAAGGATGCCCAACACAAACTTCTGCATACTTGACCACCATTATCAGTGGAAAGTCACGTCATTTGGGCTTAAACTAGCACTCTCACTTTTTCTAAAAGGCCATGATCCGAATTTTCTAGTCTATCCTCCACACATCACTAATCTATATCGATAATATTTGCTATTCAGCGATACAGCCAAGGAATGTTATATCGCTCTCTGCCAATTCCATGAATTAGTGAAGAAGTATAGCATTATGCTCTCCGCAAAGAAAATGAGTCTTATGAAGGATGAGATAGACTTCTTAGGAATGCATTTTTCTCATGGAGTTTACCACCCAAGCCCACATATCTACCAGGAATTGCTCAAGTTTCCCGACACCACCATGATGAAAAACAACTCCAATAGTTCGTAGGTGTGATTAATTATATCTAAGACTTTATCCCTAATGTCTTAATCTATATTACTCCACTCACCAAGATACTGAAGAAGAATAGTCCAGTTTGGGGAAAGGACCAAGGCAATGCAGTATGCTATATCAAGATCATATCCAAGGACGTTGAGGCCCTCAACATTCCCTCGGATGGTTTGAAGATCTTATAGACTGATAAGAGAAATGAATACAGGAATGCTATCCTCCTGGAGGAAAAAGATGGCATTCGCTAAACATGCTTACATGCATATACGCTAGTAGGAGATTTAAGGATACAGAACAATGCTACCACTCCACCTTCAAGAAAATCCTTGCTGTAAAAAAATGGCACTGAGAAGTTCAATCTCTTTATGATTCATATAGAATTTTTGATTGAGACAGATATAAAATCCTTTCCGAAGATGAAGTAGTTAAATCCTGAGATCATTCCTAACCCTCAGATCCTTTGGTGGGCACAGTGGTTTTCTCCGTACAAATTCTAGGTAAAGCACCTCAAAGGAAAGGATAATATCATTGCAGACTTCCTGTACTAACCAGAGATAATTTAAAAGAGGTTCACTACTAGGTTGGATGAAACTCAGGAAACACTAACAATCAACCATATGAGCATAAGGCTGAAATCAGAAATGGAATCATAATGTTATAGGACCGATGAGCAAGAATAGGTACTTTACTCAATCACTAAGAAAAGGTCTTAAGAAGAGAGACCTGAGCAAAAAGAAATATGATGTTGATTGGCAGATGGAAAAAGGTTACTCACACTCGCCAGTGACACCTTTAACCTCTATGTTGTCCGATACTACCCGATGATATATGCAAGTTTTACCACGCCAAAACTAACACCTTCTCTAAAAACTATCACTTACCCAAATTATCCATCAAAATTACCTACTTCCATACCAAGTTTAACCTAAAGCTTCATCGCTAAGTTATCCACAATCTTTTGCAAGCAAGTCCACCACAAACTTTGTGACCTAGCCAGCCTCAATACTTCATCACCAAGTATCCACACTAGAAGCTTAACCACCTGCTTCAAAGCCGACTACAATTAACTTACTCACCTGCTTACAAACTACCAACAAGTAGCTTACCCTCCAGCTTGCCAGATGTCTACAAGTAGCTTACACACCTATTTGCAATCACCTACAAGTTACTGACTCACTAGCTTGCACATGTTGTCACATACCAAAATCATGCTTTTATTTTTGTGTTTTATTTTCGTAGGATCCATTTACATATTAGATGGGACCCAATTTGAATAAATTAGATAAAAATAGTTGGTGTGGATAAGGCTTACTATTTTTACAGAGGTTTATAATTTTTAGAATAAGATAAGGCCCATGCATTCCTAAAATGGTGTGCCATGTGTGATAGTTTCTTTTTTAATTTAGAGTTTGTTTGTAGAGCCAACTTTATCCTATAAAAGGGAGGCCAAGTACTTAGTATAGGGACAAGCTTAACTTGGTCACAAGCTTAACTAAGTCCCAGCCTTTCTTTAAAGAGTCCTTAGTCTAGAGTCTGAGAGAAATATCCTTAGGAAATTCTCTTAAAGTTACTAAACTTTTGTAAATACAACTTTTGTCTGAATAATATAATTGTTAGTTAAATTTTCTCTTGTTCTTCTTTGTTGGGGGGAGGGGAGGGGCGATGGGTTGTTTGGTCTTCTAGTCTGAAGCAGGGAGGAGTCTAAGGTGACACTCTAGTGAGCTCTTCTCATCGGGAAACCTATGATTCGGTAGGTTACAGAATATCAACTAGGCATTACTACAACAGTAAATGTTTGTTCTTATGGAACTTATTATGATTACAATAGCCTCTGGAAATAGAACGAAGCAAGGTAAATAGGTACAGCCAGAAAGAGACTTAAGGAGGTGAAACACCCCCAAAAATGCCTTGAAAATATGCTTTAAAAATGCTCATAATCAAAATTTCAGATATCTCAAAATTCATTTGTGATGTCAAAAGTTTGACTTCATATTCTAGATCGAGAGAAAATTGAGTGTAAAATGGGTATAACCCTGATTTTAGAGGAACCATAGCGAAATTTCATTTTTGCCAACTTTGGAATTCCAGTGTGCATCAATGTTGGCTTCGCGACATGGACCCATCGCAGAGCAGTGTTGTGACTTTCTTATTTTTTCTGTTTTGGCCTAAGTCATTGGGGTCTTGACCACATGCCCTCCTATGTGTAAAAATACCTATTCTTAGCTATTTTCAACTTATATCACTCAAAACATTCAAAACCTTCTCTAACATATAGCCAAATATTTCATCCAAATTCAAGTGTCCCAATCTCAATTCTGGATCTCAAGAACTTCATTGATGCTTCAAGTTGTTATTCAAATATACATCAATAAAATCCAAATTTGAGGTATGTGGGTCTCAACCATTGGGTCCTTCCATTCAGGGTGTCCAACCTTCCTTTTTATGAAACTTGCATATTTTCATGTTGTGTTACTTATGGGTATTACTTTGAATTATTTACAAATTATGTTGGGGTTTTATGAAATGTTGATTAGAAACACATGTCTACCTATTTTAATGAAACGACCCCAAAAAGTGCCCGAAAATATGTCTCAAAATGCCCAAAATTTTAAATTTCATATATCTCAAAATTCGTTAGTATTTCAAAAATTTGACTTCTTATTCTTGTTCAGGGGATCAAAATTAGGTGAAAAAAGGGTCTAACCCCAATTTAAGAGCAAAAGATTAGTAATTATGTAATTCTAAGAATGCAATTTCCAGTGGGAAATCAGCGTCGGGGAGTAGAAAAAATGGACTATTTTTTTATTCGGTCCAACACTTATAAATATTGGGCCTAAGTGTCCCAAATGTGTTTTCGCCTACACTTATCCTTATTTCACCCTCATATCAGCCAACACATTTCCCAATACTCACTAAAACACTTACATATATTTTCACTCTCAAAATTCAAGTCCCAAACATTCATCCCAAGCTAAGATTCTCCTTCAAGGTTCTTCTTCAAGCTTCAAGTCTCCATCTCCAATCTTCACCAAGTTGATATCTAATCTAAGGTATGTGGGTTTCTTTCATAGGTTCCTTTTACCCATGAAAAATAAGACTTCTTTTACTCAAATTGCATGATTTAAAGTTGATTTACGAATGGGTCTTGCTTATTATGAAATTCAGTGCACACTACGTTAAAGCTATGTAAAATTATGATTGTTCTGCTATGTTTTGAGTTATAAATCTTGAATCTATTGTAAGATTTAATGAGGAGTTTTGATGTATATTACTTGAGGGTGTTGTGAGGTGTTGATTGATGGTTTTACAATGGATTTTCTTCCATGATGTCATGTCTATATTTTATGGTTTTATACTAGTATTACACACCCTCTAGGTAATTGATAAAATGTTTGGATGTGGTTTCTTGAGGAGTTGAAGGTCCAAAGCATGAGATATGATATGCATGATTATATGATGATAAAATAAGCTTATGTTTATAATATACTCTATATAAAGTGTTGTATTTGACCATACCCGATCCGAGGGGATAAGAGCCCAGGTAATAGAGGTGGGGGTTTGTAATCATTAACTATATGAGGAGTTTGTACTTTGCCACTATAGTAATAAGGTGTGATTATCATCAATAACATGCGGGATTTGTACCACACTGCCAGTAATGGGGTGAAACCATCATCAACCACCAAGCGGTTTGTACCTTAAAAATCTAGCTTGATCTCTTCTACACATATGATATCCTATATGAGCATGAGCTACTTAAGCATGTTTTACTTATGCATTGGTCATGTATGTCATATTGTTATATTATGCCTATTGCCCATTGTTATGCATTTTGATTATGATGCCTAATTCTTGTTGTATTGCATCCTACATACTTAGTACATTCAAATGTACTAATGCATACGCTTGCCTACATGATTAAAGGTGTTTTTGGACATATTATGTATCTATGATATGAGCTTGACTCTTGTCTCTTGATTATGATGTTATGGAAGCTTTTCCCTTAGTCCTGTTGCCCTCCATTCTTACTCTTTTATGTTATTTATATTCTTCTGCGACCAATGATATGTAATGACAAATTAAGAGGCATGTTTGGGGTTCCTTCAGGTTCTCCATTTGTCGTGTCACATCTAGGCCCTAAGATTGGATTATGACATTTAGGTTTATACAATGAGATGGTTTGTCTATTGTGGCTATGCATGTTTTGGGCTATGAAACTATGATCTATTATGAGATATGATGAAGAATTTTAAGGTATCTTACACGAGGGTTTTACCATGTGTTGGTGGGTTGATTTACACTAAGCTTTCTCATAATATTTCACTCTTGAATTGCATGATTTCGAACTAGCATTGTACACCTACCAAATATTTGATAAAATATCTTGATATGAATTCTTAGATTATTGATGGTCTATGGTATGGTTTACAAGTTAAGTGACTCTATGATGATGAAAGGAATATGTGTATGTATTGAATTCATGAAAAGTATCTATATTGTTGCAAGTTGACCACACCTTGTTAAAGGGTTGAAATGACTCAACCACTTTGATGGGTTGTGCTATGCCCATCTACCATGTTGAGGGTATTTACCTTGACAATTTTGATGGGGGATGCTATGACCATCTACCATATTGAGGGGTATATACCTTTGTCACTTTGATGTGGGTGCTACCATGTTGAGGGGTATATTTCTTAACCACTTTGATGGGGGTTGCTATGCCCATCTACCAATTGATGGGTAGATACCTTAATCACCTTGAAAGGGGGTGATATGCCTTGGATTCCAAGTAATAGTTTTCTTGGTCTATGATGATAGTCTCTTACTACACATGTAATATGTTCTAGACAACCATGTTTTACTTCAAACATTGATCAGGCATGCCATGTTGTTATTATATTTAGCCCTTACTTATAATTATGCATTTTTTAATATATTGCCTATCTCTTGTTGCATTGCATACTACATACTTAGTATATTCAAACGTTCTAATGCATACTCTACTTCTATATGATATTACCATGTAGTAACTGGAGTACCTCAGGACTCCACGTGGCTAGTTTTGACATCTTGAACTTTGATACTATGAGGGTGAACCCGAAAAATGTCTTGGGCCCTGCCCAATCTTTTCTAGAGGTGTTGTTGGAACAATTGATGTAATTATGCTATGATATTGACTCTTGAATGTTTTATGGTTATTAAAGAGTTCTTTTAGTCCCTTATCCTTATTTATATCTCATATTATTGTTATTTTGCTTTTGCAACCAAGGATGTATGTATGATATGCTAAGAGGCTTGTTTGGGTCCTTTTGGGTTCCCATTTGTCGTGTCACATCTAGGCCCTAGGCGTGGTCATGACAAACTTGGTAAAAGAGCACTAGGTTGTTAATATTCCTTGTAATCCAACTCACCGCATTGATTAGAGTGTTATTCTTCATTGTGAAGTGCACCACAACTATGAGTAAGAGGCTATGAGGCATTTTAAGAAATGTTTCACTTCTTCCTGATCTATGTCGTGCTATAGGGGTTAAAGTAAGGTTTTCCCTTAATGAATGTTCTTTACTATTCTAGATTATATTGATCCCAAGAGGAAGAAGAGCTCGTACACTCGAGGAACAATCGGCTCCTCCCGCTCCTCAAGATAGGGAAGTGTCTCATGAAGAGTTTCAAGATGCTATCACCATATTGGCGCATGCTATGGCTAACCAAATCAACCAAGGGGCCTATGCTCCTACATCGGCCTCTAGGGTGAGGGATTTTATAAGAATAAACCCACCAGAGTTCCACTGGTCTAAGGTGGATGAGGATCCTCAAGAAATTATTGATGAAATGTATAAAGTATTGTCTATTATGGGGGTTAGATCATAAGAAAAAGTTGAGTTGGCAGGCTCTCAACTCAAGAGGGTGGCTCAAATTTGGTTCACCCAATGGACGATGGAGAAAGGGAACGATAATATCACCCTTTGGGAAGAGGTCATGACGAAATTTCTCAACTGGTTCTTACCAATAGATCTAAGAGAGGTGAAAATGATAGAATTTATGAATCTAAAGCAAGGGTCTATAAGTGTATGGGAGTATGCCTTTAAGTTCAACCAACTCTCCAAGAATTCTCCACAATTGGTTGCCGAGTCAAGCTCTAGGATGAACAAATTTGTGTTTGGTGTATCCGATTTGGTAATGAGAAGTGTCAAACCAACATGCTCATAGGTGATATGGAGTTTTTCCATCTCATGACATTTGTCGAACAATTAGTGGAGGAAAAGCTTAGAAAAATGAGAAGTGGTGAGGCCAAGAGAGCCCGTTTTGAAGGTAAATTCCTAAGTCCCAAGTGTGGCCAGTTTTCTTAAGGCCAAGGGTCTTCCAATGCTCTTAGTATAAGGTTTGCTAATGATAACCCAAGGGTCTAAGATTTTAGCGGTTTAGTGCCTAATTCAATTTGCCTAAGATGTAGTTGAGGTAATAATGGCCCATATGGTTATGGTGAAGTAGGTCATAAGCTGATGAATTATCCTTGTAATCACAACAAGGTAGATATGGTTATCCAAAAGGTTAAGGTGCATATGGGGGTCCTAATAGGAGAGGAGGTCAACAAGGAGGTACCCCAAGACAAAACTGATTTTATGCTCTCCAAAGGAGACAAGGGGTGGATGAGGTGCCCAATGTCGTCACTGGTATGTTAAAGGTTTTTTATTTTGATGTGTATGCTTTGACGGACCCGGGTGACACTTTTTATTTTATTACTCCTTTTGTTACCAAAAAGCTTTATATTTGTCCCAAATTATTGTGTGACCCCTATGAAGTGTCTACTCCCGTTGGTGCATCCATTGTTGCTATGAGGGTCTATAGAAATTGTCCATTTCTCATTTTGCATAAAATCATGTCGTATGAGTTTTGTTGATATCACGCCCAAAGTCCCATTAAGGTGGACTGGTATCCATTGCCAATAAGGCCCGGGAGAACCAACCTGGATCTATGCACTTTCTATACATATTATAAGGGATTTCTACATTCATCATGTCATTAAGAAAGTAAACAATAATAACAAGCCAAAAAGAAATGCATATGGCTAGGTCGTTGGGGGCCACGGTGTCTAAAGTATGATACATGACCACACTTTAATTTATATAGTCTACAAAGCCTCTAGATAAGGAAAAGTATCTAATAAGGGTCGGGACAGGCCCCGCCTCGACTAACTATACAATACAAAAAAAATATAAGCTCTAGATACACAAAGCTCTGAAGCAACCTGGAGCTTGGTAACAACAGCTGGATATCCTATACTCCTACTGGGGAGATTTACTAGCACTTGTACCTGCAGCATGAAATGTTGGTCCCCCGTAAGGGACTTCAGTATGAGATAACATATTGAATATGTAACGCAGGAAATACTTTATATAATGTAACAACTCAAATGAAATTACACACTGGTGTAGGATAAGAGACCACCTTTAGTTATACTATGGGATCATGTACTTCATGTTCTTTTTATTACTTTACCTATATTGTATAATCTGTGCATAGCATATAATACAAATGACCAGCTGATCAGTGGTAAATCTATATCGGGATTTGCCCTAGCTAGGCTTTCCTTTCACCCCTTGGGCTACCCCCCAATTATAGGATTGACCTTGGCTAGGTGATTATTTCACCCCTCGGGTTACCTCCCATCAACAAGCAATATAATTTACTTTTGAGATGATTCTTTTGGTGGTCATAATATTGGAGCTATAGGACTGTAAATACAATATATAACATGCAAATAATACAAAAGACAATACCATTATGAAAGGAGTAGGTTACACAAATAATGAAATGCATAGGAGGTGGAACAACATGTGAACTTTATTTAGCAAAACGAGCTCGTGTATCTTAGTATCCAAGTATGTATGCAGATTTAAAGGTGACTATGTATGGGAACATATGAACATGTGAAAGAGTTGAAACATGGTTAATAGTTGTGTCGAAGTTGGTAAGTGCCTTTATGTGCCAAGGAGGGATCTATTGTTCATTCCAAATAATACGAAATCAAGTAGCCTTACATACCTCGCTATTTGACCTTGCTATTGCATCGAGATAACCTTTCCTTCCTCCAAATATTTATATACAATATAGTAGGTGATACAACTAGCATTACCAACCAATAGATACATCTTGGCAGCCCAATCTCATAAAAAAATAACATACGGGCAGCAAGCGGATAATTATAAACCTGAATATATTCTTTCAACCTTTCTGGCCCTGCTCATATTTTCTAATACATATTCTTAAATGCATATCATATGAAGCCTATTTTAGTTCCATAATAGTCTTACAACAGCCCAAAAAGCACAACACGTAACAATTTTATGCAACATAAAAATAGGCGGCATAACATTATATCCCTTCGCTATATTTCGACGTCAACAATTCCAAACTGTTCCAACTTTAACCAAATAGTCTCCACCATATATACACATAAAAATAGTCCTAAAATAGTTCAAAAATAGTTCCAAAGTATATAGAGAATGTGAAACAACCACCTTCGATTATCAGCCCATAAGTTCCTATTACGAGCACAATTACGACATTGTACAACAACTCATTTTTGCAGACTGTAAAAGTGGTGCAGCAGCCTAGTTACATCATTAACAAACTAATACTTACTATAAATATAAGTCTTACTTCATAATCCAGCCAACCAAAAAGAGAAAAGTATCTTAACCAACAAGAGAAGTGCACAACAATCTTTAGGATACATGCTGTCCAAAACTTTCAGCACAAACATACCCAACATAGTCTCTTGTTTTTCATAAGAAAGCCATAATAAACACATAAGTAAACTTATTTACCATTACCTTAAAAGTGTAGGTCTTCTCCAAGAACCCTAAAAGTCTCGTTGTGGCTGCTTTGCGAGGTTAAGAAAGTGTAGAAAGAAAGTTTGTGAAAGATAATTATTTTTACAAGTTAAGAATGACTTAAAGGTGATACTCATAAGCCTTTTTAAAGGAGACTTTTACTGAATTTCTTATGTGTTTTAAGCCTCATATTATCAAGGTGGTGAAGCAGAAGCTTGGCCTTTTCACTTGGGCCTAATTCAATTTCAAAGTTGATGGGCCTTGGCTGCCATTTTCCTAATTTCTCTTCACTTAATTTGGGCCTAATTAGTCAAGTGGGTTGTGATGTACTTGAGCCCTTTTATTATTCATATTGGGCTGTAAGTATTGTCTATTTATGAAGGTAAAATACAGGCTAAAGTTACACCCTTAACACAGACTTTATTCATAATCAAAATTAGATAAATTTGACATTGGTCCTCATCTCCGTTTAGCTAGCAATTTAAGCTAAGCAAGAGGTGAATCACCTTCTATCTTCCTAAGTCCTACAACCACCTCAATTCTCTCACTTTTTTTAGGGTCATGATCTCTTGAATTTGACATAAAACTTATTTACACTTGACCCTTTTCAGCGTTAGACATACATATCACCCTCTAATTTAAGATTCAAATACTTTTAAAAATGGGTGTTAATTTGACCAAACCATACCATGTTTCATTTGCATAGTACTAGTATTGTAAGATGTGTGGTGTTACAGTTAAAGTAGATATAGTGGATTTTGATGTCATTCTTGGGATGGATTGGTTTTATGCATATTATGCTTCTATTGATTGTAGAACCTGTAGGGTGAAATCCCAATTTCGTAATAAACCTGTCCTTTAATGGGAAAGTTATGATGTGGTGGTCAAGGGAAGATTTATTTCTTGCGTCAAAGCCCAAAAGTTAATTTCTAAGGGGTGTCTCTATCATCTTGTGAGGATTAGGGATGTTGAGTTCAAAGTCCTTTATATAGAGTCGATTCTGGTGGTTAATGAGTTCCTTGATGTATTTCTCGATGAGCTTCTTGGTATCCCTCCCGAAAGGGAAATAGATTCTTGTATAAACCTCCTTCCCAATACTTAATCCATTTCTATTCCCTTTTACTGTATGGTCCCAGCAGAGTTAAAGGAGTTGAAAGAGCAATTGAGGGATTTATTGGGAAAAGGTTCTATGAGGCCTATCTAATCACCTTGAGGTGCACCGATGTGGTTTGTGAAGAAGAAAGATGGTACTCGTAGAATGTGCATTGATTACCAGCAAGTCAATAGGGTTACCATAAAGAATAAGTACCCTCTACCAAGGATTGATGATCTTTTTGACCAAATTCAAGGGGCTAGTCACTACTCTAAGATTGATTTTTGGTCCAGGTATAACCAAGTGAAAGTGAGGCAGTGTGGCATTCCCAAGATGGCCTTCCAGACTAGATATAGGAACTATGAATTTGCGATTATGTCCTTTGGATTAACTAATGCATCGGTTATCTTCATGGATCTTACGAATAGGGTCTTTAAACCCTACCTTGATTTGTTTATGGTGGTTTTTGTTAATGATATTTTGATCTATTGTCATAGTAACAAGGAGCATGTGAATCACTTGAGAGTGGTCTTGCAAACCTTGAGGGAAGAGAGCTTGTATACAAAGTATGAAAAATGTGAGTTTTGGTAGAAAGAGGTTTCTTTTATAGATCATGTGATATCGGGTGATGGCATTAGGGTGGATCTTAAGAAGACAGACATGATTAGAAATTGGCCTAGACCTTTGACTCCATTGGACATTAGAAGTTTCTTGGGTTTGTGGGTTATTACCAGAGGTTTGTGAATGGGTTCTCCTTTATTGCTTCTCCTAAGACTAAGTTTACCCAAAAGAAGGCAAAATTTGTGTGGACCAATGAAAGTGAAAAAATTTCCAAACTTTGAAAGATAAGCTTGTCTTCGCTCTTATCTTGTCTCTACCGGAAGGGTTGGAAGGGTTTATTGTGTATTGTGATGCCTCTAGAATTGGTTTGGGTTTTATTTTGATGCAAAATAGTAAGGTGATATCATATACCTCTAGACAACATTAGGTGCATTAAAGGAACTATCCTACTTATGATCTTGAATTGGCCGTTATGGTATTTACTTTGAAAATTTGGCATTATTATTTGTATGGAGTTCATGTTGATGTGTTTACCGATCATAAGAGTCTCCAATATGTGTTCACTCAACAAAATCTTAACTTGAGACAAAGAAGATGGTTAGAGCTCCATAAAAATTATGATATGAGTGTGCATTATCACCTCAGGAAAGCTAATGTTGTGGTTGATGCTCTCAATAGGGTGTCTATGGTAGCCCAGCACATGTTGATGGTGATGGAAAAGAGGTGGATAGATAGGTTCATCATTTGGCTAGATTGGGGGTTGGGTTGAAAGAAGTTGATAATGGTGGCGTAATGGTTGTTAATGGTTCTAAGTCTTGTTTGATTGAGGAGGTAAAGGCAAAACAAGATTTTGACATTGCTTTGTTAGAATTGAAGGTCTCAGTGAGAGATGGTTGTCATGACCCAAGCCTAGGGCCTAGAAGTGACCAGCGAATGAGGAACCTGAAGGGATCCCAAATAAGCCTTGTAGCATATCATTACACATCCTTGGTCATGAAAGCAAATAAAAGACATTTAAAGAATGGAAATAAGGGCAAAGGGGCTAAGGGGGAACTTGTCATAGCATAGGATCAAGAGATAATAGAATCCACTCATAGCATAAATACATAGCTTTGTTCAATACCTCTACTTCATAAATAAGAGTGGGGGCCAAGACATATAACCGAGCTCACTCTCATAGTCAACAAGATCAATACATCAAGGACAATAACGTCTTACACATTGCAAGAGTTCACAAACTAGGTCCCCGGAATGGAAGACTCAACAACTATCTTGAGAAGGTTGTACTAGCCACGTGGAGGAGGATGCTCAAGAGGAACTCCATTCCTACATGGCGATATCATGTAGGCAAGAGTATGTGTTAGTACATTTGAATGTACTAGTATGTAGGATGAAATGCTATAAGAGATAAGCATCATAATCAAAATGCATAAAAATAAGCAATAGGCATAATATAACAATATTGAATGTATGATCAATGTTTAAGTAAAATATGCTTAAGTAACTCATGCTTATATAGGATTGCATATGCATAGAAAAGACCAAGCTAGATTTCCAAAGTACAAACCCCTTGGTAGGTTGGTGATGATGTCGCCCCATTGCCTAGGTACCAAGGTACAAACCCCTTGATAGTTAGCGATGATGCCACCCCATCGCCTAGGTGCCAAGGTACCAACCCCTTTGTCACGACCCAATCTTAGGGCCTACGTATGAACGGCGAATGGAGATCCCGAAAGAACCCCAAACAAGCCTCGTAGTATATCATTACATATCCTTGGTTGCAAAAGCAATGAAAACCAATGTAAGAAACATAAATAAGGGGTATTGGGACTATGGGAGAGACCCATATTTAAATAGCTTAAATATCATAAGTAAGTCAAAGCTCAAGCATAATACATAACTTGCCCAACAACACCTCTAACATAGGACTTAACGAGGGCCAAGACAAGAAATTGGGGCTCATCCTCATAGTAAAAGTATACCAAAAAGAAGGATAGTTTTTAATACATAGCTTAAGAGCATAGATATTTCCCTCGCACATGAAGACTCACCAACTAGCGTGGATGGATACCACTAGCCACGTGGAGGAGGAGGATGACAAAATGGAGCTTTGATTCCTACATGGTAACATCATGTAGGCATAGAGTATGCATTAGTACATTTGAATGTACTAAGTATGTGGGATACAATGCAACAAGAGATAGGCATCATAATCAAAATACATAATAATAACCAATAGATAGTATAATAATAATATAGTATGTACAACCAACTCCTAAGTAAGTCATGATTTGCAAATCATTCATCTTACATAGATCATAAAATAAATGTGTAAAGAAGCCTCAACCGACATAACATAAGACCTTTTAGAGCCACCTTCCTTATGGAAGACCATCCCCTTTTGGACTAAGTGGCCCTCCTTACGGGAGCCCGTCCTTTTTATGGAGTAAGTGACATTCCTTATAGGATACCATTCCTTTTTGGATTAAGTGGCCTTCCTTATGGGATCCCGTTCCTCTTCAGGTTATATGGCCTTCCTTACAAGAGCCCATCCCTCTTCAGATTAAGTGACCTTTCTTACAGGAGCCCATCTATTTTTTGATTAAGCATTTCATAGAACTAGATTATCAAATCATTACATTTTAATCATCATTTCATCATTATATAATCATCATGACATTATTCAGCTCATAAGACATATATTGGACCTTCAATTCCTCAAGAAACCATAACCAAACATGTTATTAAACACTTGGCGGGTGTGAATTGGTAGTATAAGACAATGCAATTTAGAGATGAAATCATGCAAGTAAATCCATTATAAGACCATCAATCAATACCTTACAACACCCTCAAGAAATATATATCAAAACCCCTCATAAAATCCTACAATAGATCCAAGATTTAAACCTGAAAATATGGCAAAACAGTCACAACTTTACATAGCTTTAACATAGTTCATAAACATGTCCATACTAGCAAACCCATTTGTAAAATCACCTTTAAATCATGAAATATTAATTAAAAGAGGGTTTAGGCACCATGGATGGAAGGACCCAATGATTCAACACGCATACCTTAGGTCTAGAGTTGCTTGGAATTGAAATTGGGAAGAATGGAGGCTTGGAAATGATCTTTGAATCCAATCT
>JAOTQJ010026014.1:0-16416 GCA_025642045.1 Solanum sejunctum | reverse complement strand
AGACTCATATTATAGATACAAAGCATGTCCAACAACACCTCTACTACATAGACGGGGGCCAAGACAAAGCAACTAGGTTCACCCTCATAGTAAAAATAGAAGATAAAGAAGAGAGTCTCAATTCATAACAAGAGAAATATATACTAACGTCCCCAAAGTGGAGGACTCACCAACTAGCCTGAGTAGTACCAAACTAGTCATATGGAGGAGGAGGATGACCAACTTGAGCTCCGATCCCTACATCGTGATATCATGTAGGTAAGAGTCTGCATTAGTACGTTTGAATGTACTAAGTATGTAGGATACAATGCAAGAAGAGATAGGCGTCATAATCTAAATGCATAACAATAGTCAATTGGTATAATATAGCAATATGGAATGTATGATCAATGCTTAAGTAAAACATGCTTAAGAAACTCATGCTTATATAGGATATCATATGTGTAGAAGATACCAAGATAGATTTTCAAATGTACAATCCTTTGGTAGGTTAGTGATGATGTCGCCCCATCACTTAGGTGGATAAGTACTAACCCTCATATAGGTTGGTGATAATGCCGCCACATCACCAAGAGGGAGAAGTTCAAACCCTTCCCTAGGTTGATGAATACAAATCCTCATCTACGTTAGTGATGATGTCGCCGCATCACTAGGTAGAGAAGTACAAATCCTTCACTAGGTTATCCCGGTACTTAGACCCCCGGATTGGGCAAGGTCGATTTCTACACTTTATATAGGATTCATCATATATGTAAGCTAATTTCATCATCATAACAACATTCATATCATGTCTCATGCTTTAAACCTTCAATTCCTCAACAAACCATAACTATACATTTTATCAAACACTTAGGGGTTGTGTAATAGGGGTAAAAAACCATGCAATTTGGAGATGATATCATGCAAGCAAAACCATTGTAAGACATCAATCAACACCTTGCAACATCCCCAAGGCATTCACATCAAAACCCCTCATCAATCCAACATTAGATCCAAGATTTGGAGCTCAAAACATGCTAAAATAACCATACTTTCATGAACTCAAATAACTGTGCAGTAAATTTCTTAATATACAAGACTCACATGTAAAATCAACTTTAAATCATACAATATTAGTAAATAGGAGGCTTAGACGCTATGGGTGAAATGACCCAATGGTTCAACACCATATACCTTAGCTTTGGAGAAGTTCTTGGTGAAGATTGAAAATTGAGGCTTGAAAATTGAAAGAAATCCTTAGTTCCGGATAAGGGTTTTGAGGCTTGCATTTTGGAGTGAAAATATGGCTAAGTGTTTTGGTGAATATTGGGAAATGTTAAGGATGATATAAGGGTAAAATAAGGCTAAGTATAGGTAAAATAGATTTGGGAACCTTAGGCCCAAGACTTAAAAGTCTTGGACTGAGATAACAAAATAGGGCAAAATTAACACTACTCCGCAACAGAGGCGCATCACGGAGCTATTGCAGACCGTCTCTGGAAATTCATCTTTTGGAAAATCATAATTGCTAATATTTCGCTCTTAAATCGGTTTTAGACCTTTTTCCACCTAACCTTCTCAAGAGCTTCCATAATCAGATTTGTCCCCAATAAGGCCACCTCTCCAACCTTAAACCAACCCACTGGTAATCTACAACGTCTCCCATAAAGAGCCTTAAAAGGGGCCATACCGATGCTAGAGTGATAGCTATTATTGTAGGAAAACTCAATCAACGAAAGTTGGTCATTCCAGCTACCCCTCAACTCAAATGGACATACCTAAGCATATCTTCAAGGATTTGAATTGTCCTTTCGTCTTGGCCATCCATTTGAGGGTGGAAGGCCATATTAAGGTGAACTTTTGTACCAAGACCCCTTTGAAAAGACCTCCAAAGGTGTGAAGTGAATTTTGAACCACAATCTGATATGACGGAGAAAGGAACCCCATACAACCTCACTAACTCATGGATGAACAACCTTGCATACTCTTCAGTCCCATATGTGGTCTTAACCGGTAGAAAGTGAGCCGATTTCGACATCCTATCAACCACAACCCAAATGGAATCAAACCTTTTCTAGTCAAATCTATATTAATCACCTCCCACTTCCAAGTGGGAATCTTCATGTCTTGGGTTAGGCCACCCGTCCTTTGATGATCGGCTTTGACTTATTAACAACTATGGGAATTGAAAAGGAACTTGGCAATGTCCCTCTTTATGCCTCCCCTCCAATACACATCTCACAACTCTCTATACACTATGATGGAACCAAGGTGGATAGAATAAGAAGAATTATAGGACTTATCAAGGATCTTCTCCTTTAAACCATCAACACAAGGCACACACAACCTACCTTGGTACCTAAGATCCCCATCTCCCCGTTAGGAGAAAAACACTATTTTGCCCTCTTTCACCAAGGCCTTTAATTCAAGCAAGGAGGAGTCTAGATCTTGTTTTGCTATCACCTCATCAATCAAAGAAGATTAGAATCATCATCAACAACAACAACAACACCATTACCTACATCTTCCAACCTAACCACCAATCTAGCCAATATATGCACCTCCCTAGCCATCTCCCTATCAACACCATCCATATAAGCTAGGCTACCTATAGATCCCTTCTACAAGCACCAACAACAATACTAGCCTTACCGAGAAAATAATGCACAACCATTTTTTAATCCTTAAAGAATTCTAACCACCTTCGTGCTACCCACAGTGCACACATATCATATCTAGCAAACAACCTCTCATCCTCCAGACTTGCAACACTACCCCCAAATAATTCACAAACTCTAAACAAATCAATACCTCATCACTAGAAACCACCACAAACATATCACGAAATGGTTTTAAGACCCTATTAAAGAAACCCACAAAACCACCGATGCATAAGTCCACCAAACAAATCCATCAATCCTAATAATGCTCACTCCTAGTTCGAAAAGACACTTAGGGATACCACTTACCCTCATCCTCACTTGGGGACAAACTTCGAAACTCAAATTAACCTTAGAGAAGTGACTAACTCATTATAGTTTTCCAAATAGATCAACTATCATGTTACAACTTTACGATTTTTACACTTATTGGATGCATGTTATACAAGTAGCCAAACTACCTCAAGACCTCCAACCTATCAAGCTAAGGTCAACCAAGATCACAAGACAAGACTTTATGCAACAAGAACATGGGGCAACCCTTATAGACCCCGACTAGCCACAATAGACTCATGCAACCATCCGCAAGACACACAAGAATCCTACTAGGACAAAGAAATAAACAATGATAGCAACCCCTGGACCTATCAAATCACCCTATTCAAAATGTCGGTCATAACATTGGCTTACTTACGGTCAACAAAGTCATAGGAGAAGTAATAAAAAACAACGTATTCACAACCTTTGGCATTAGCCGTTAAGCCCTAGAAGCTCCTAATTTCCAACGGGTTAAAAGGTCTACGCCAATCTCTAATCATCTTCGTCTTACTATGTCCACCTTAATATTATCACCCGACACCACATGACCTAGGAAGGTAACCCCTTACAGCCAAAATTGCCATTCCTCCTATTTCACATCCAACCTTCTTCCTTAAACTTTATAGTACTGCCATTAAAAGACCCACATGTACTACCTCATTAGGGAGGACAAACCATCATATGTTCACCAAAACTGTCATAAGACTATCAGATTAGGGACTACAAGATCTTACCCGTGAGACTCATAGGTATAGCGGGTGTACTAGTCGAACCAAAGGACACCGCCACAAATTCAAAATATTAGAAAGGGGCATTCAAGGCCTCATCTACCACCAACAACAATTATATAAACAAAATAACTTAGGTTCAATATCTCCAATTCTCACAAAATAATAAATGTGACCCTTTAGAGACCAATTATATCTTATGACAAGAAGTGGACCTACCTCTCTTACTACCATTTGACAACCTTCCACTCAAGGACGGGCTCATTAGGGATTCGAGATCTAGCTTTATGGGTTCTGCCACCCATGAAGACACAACATGCATGCAGTCGTTCAATCCCTATAATGACATCAAAATTCACCATACCAAATCCAACAAGCCATAAATCAAGACCTACAGCAATACAAACCCGGATCAACACCTATAAATCTTCTAGCAACAATATACCCAACAAAAAGATAGACAACAAAGATCCACACAACAACTTGGGCACACAACAAGTCCTACTAGCAACCAAAAAGAATAGAGAAGAAATAGTGGCACACTGGGCCTAATAATGCATGCATAACAAGGCCAAGAAAACTTCAAATTACCAGTAATAGCATCGGGCATCTCATCCTCTCCGTGAGCCACTTGATAAACCTGACCACCTCGATCCAAAGGTAAAACGTATTGACAATCCAGAATTTTGTGGCCTATCTCACCACACCCAAAGCACACACCATTGTTCTTCCAACATGGGCCACCATAATCCATCCTACATATAGGGCACTTAGGATTTGTCATTCCCCCATCACCTCTTTTGCTCTTATTGCATTTACTAGGGCAATCCTTGACCTTATGGCATCTTCCCATAACCATAACAAGAATTAGTACCTCTCAAGCATGGGCTATCATGGCCTCTACCACATTTTAAGCACCTAGCATATGGTACCACACTCTACACTTGAGACTTTGGAACTTACCCACATGGCGGGCCTTCTTGGCCTCACTACCTCCCCTCTCACCACTAGAAGTCTTGGGAGCACTCACTTGTTGGTCAAGGTGAGTTGCCCATTTTGCCGCCGCCTTGGCCACTTCCCATATAGCATTGCAAATCTCTATGTTCATCTTGGTACCATCCTGAGTAACTTGAGGCATATCCTAAAATGTAGCAGTTAAGGGTTAGCAATAAGGCCTAGGGTACCTAACTCTATCGCATGACATTAATAATGAAGAAGTGAAACATTTCCTAAAATGTCTCATAGCCTCCTACTCAGAGTTGTGATGCATAACACAACCATGAATAAGACTCTAATTAACGCGGTGTGTTGGACTTTGAGGATCTATCAACCTAGTGCTATGATACCATGTTTGTCACGACCTAAAATGGGTCGTTGACGTGACATGGCGAATGGGGAGCCCGAAGGGTCCCCAAACAAGCCTCTTAACTTATCATTATATATCTGTTATTACAAAAGCATTTAAATGACATAAAAGAGTAGAAATAAGGGCAATAGGACTAAGGGCAAAGCTTGTATAACATCATAATAAAGGGACAAAGAGTCAAGACTCACACCATAGATACATAGCATCTCCAACAACATCTTTACTACATAGATAATAGCGGAGTCACCCTCATAGTCAAAATAGAAGATAAAGAAGAGTATCTTAATACATATTAAGAGAAACATATACTAAGGTCCCCAAAGTGGAGGACTCACTAACTAGCTTGAGTAGTACCAAACTACCTATGTGGATAAGAAGGATGATCAATTTCGGCTCTGATCCCTACATGGTGATATCATGTAGGCAAGAGTATGCATTAGTACATTTGAATGTACTAAGTATGTACGATGCATTGCAATAAGAGACAGACATCATAATCTAAATGCATAATAATAGTCAATAGGCATAATATAACAATATGGCATGTATAATCACTACTTAAGTAAATCATGCTTAAGTAACTCATGCTTATATAGGATATCATATGTGTAGAAGAGACCAAGATAGATTTCCAAATGTACAACCCTTTGGTAGGTTAGTGATGATGCCTCCCCATTACTTAGGTGGATGAGTACTAACCCTCATCTAGGTTGGTGATAATGTTTCCCCATCACAAAGTTGAAGAAGTACAAACCCATCCGTAGGTTGATGTGCACAAACCCCCATCTAAGTTAGTGATAATGTCGCCCTATCACTAGGTGGAGAAGTACAAACACTCCCCTAGATTGATGAGTACAAACCCCCCTTTAGGTTAGTGATGATGCCACCCCATCACTAGGTGGAAAAGTATAAACCCTTCACTAGGTTATCCGAGTGCTTAGACCCCCTGGATTAGGCATGGTCAAGTTCTACACTTTATATAGGATTCATCATATACATAAGCTTATTTCATCATCATAACATTACTCATATCATCTCTTATGCTTTAAAGATTCAATTCCTTAACAAATCATAACCAGATATTTTATCAAGCAGTTAGGCGGTTTGTAACGGGGATACAAAACCATGCAATTTGGAGATGAGATAATGAAAGAAAAACCATTGTAAAACCATCAAGCAACACCTTGCAGCACCCCCAAGACACTAACATCAAAATCCTCATTAAATCCAATATTAGATCCAAAATTTAGATCTCAAAACATACTAAAAACAACCATACTTTCATGAACTCAAATCACTGTGCATTAAATTTCCTAATATACAAGACCCACATGCAAAATCAACTTTAAATCATGCAATATTAGTAAAAAGGAGGCTTAGGCACCATGGGTGAAAGGATCCAATGTTTCAACACCACATACCTTAGCTTTGGAGAAGTTCTTGGTGAAGATTGAAAATGGAGGCTTGAAGCTTGAAGGAAATGCTTAGTTCGGAATAAGGATTTTGAGGCTTAAATTGGTAGTGAAAATATGGCTAAGTGTTTTGGTGAGTATTAGGAAATGTTTAGGATGATATGAGGGTGAAATAAGGATAAGTATAGGTAAAAATACATTAGGCAACACTTAGGCCCAAGACTTAGAGGTTTTGGACCGAGATAACAAAATTGGTAAAATTTACTCTACTCCACGATAGATGTGCATTGTGAAGCTGTCACAGACCGTCTCTGGAAATTGATTTTATTAAAAATCATAATTGCTAATCTTTCATTCTTAAATCAGAGTTAAACCCTTCTTCACCTAATTTTGACCCCTTGATCACATATATGAAGTCAGATGTTTTAAATAATGTATGAATTTTGAGATATATGGAAATTAAAATTCCAAGGAAATTAAAATTCCGAGCATTTTGAGGCACATTTTTGGGCACTCTTTGGGAGTCATTTCAATAAGTGCTCTATTATATTATTCAAGTTCTTAAGTCTTGCATCTACACAAATCATGAATAGCTAAATTCACAATTAGGGTTGTGGGAACCATGAAGAACTAACAAAGTAAAATCGGATAATTCATAAGTCTTGGAAAGGACATGCATGTATTAATTAATTTTTTCATTTTGAATATTTTCTATCGTTGGCCAACATTAGAACGCACCTAGTATTACTGACTGGATCAAGGTAGTAATGAATAGAAAATAGATTAACTAATAGGATTCGATTGATGTATTCTTATCTAATCAATCGAACTAGGCCAAGGGAAGGTTGTAATGGGACAACAGGTAAGGGTTAGTAATGTCACATTGCAGAGATGGACTAATTTTTACTTACTATCAAACCTTCCCCCTTTCTGGAGATAAGTTGGTTAATAACCCAAATAGCATAATTAAATTCTCCTAAGTCTATTGTATTCCATTGGGTTCGACCCTAACCTTTGTTAGGTTATATTTCCTGACAATGGTCATTTTATCCTCAAAAAAGAGGTGTAACTTAGGCAACATTAGGACTCATAGGAAGTCTCGTGGATCCCTGCCTAAAATTAATTCAGATACTAGAATAATCTTGACTCAATCTACCTTCTACGAGTTCTATCTAGTCTCTTAGATGCCTTTTTAGTAAACAAAAGTTTGTGAATACTATTTTATGAAATCCTTGTACAGCTCATAATTTCAAATAAGGCCCATAGAGGTGCTTTCATAGACTTTTCTACAACTAAGTCTAATATGCTTTTGCATTTCATTTTCTAATCTATTAGGACTAACCAATCTGCATCAAGGCCATGCAAAGAAGGCTCTGAGATGAGCCCTCGAGGGATGAGTAGACCCCCACACTATATGGATCACTAGAGGAGCTCAGTGTTCGACCTGACCTAGTGGCTAACAGACCATAGACATGGGTTGCCACCATAGCTACACGGACCCAGGCTCCTGTCCTCTGTACTCCCCAGTTTAAAGAGAGAGACCATGATAATAGCACCTCCATTTAGATGACTCCATCCATAAAGAAGGCAGCTCAGAGTCAAGCTTCGATGACAAGTTTAAGGCAGAGTCCTTTGCCATACCACAGGCATCACTATCTCCACCAAACGCTCTTACAAGTTGGTGGTCTATTATGGGTATGCAGGATATCTATACAAAAGATGTGCAAATTACAAAGCAAGGCAAGCCAGCATACTCCATTTATGAGGAGCCATAGGTTATCTCATCCGGACTAGATAGTATCCCCGGTCTCCAGGACCTATGATCAGATAGGGCACCAGTGGCTGACCAAATCACTTGGGAGGTACTCCCTGACTATACTGAGGGAGTTCTACGCATCTTATGAATCCACCATTCAGAGCACTCTTCCTAAAAGGAAGAAGCCCCTCGCTCAGCCTAAACTAATGCAGACTAATGTGAGGGGACGACATGTGGATATCTCAGAGACCACTACTCAATGCACTTTATTTGGGCACGAGTTCCCTACCTCTAAATCCATAGCCGAGTTTGATCATAGAGTAGGGCAGATAGGGACTTGACCCTGATGAGAGATACAGACTGTGGAGCCAGGTTTGTGAGATGGTCCTCCAGTTTAGTTGTTGAGCGAGGTTTGGAGCTTTCATGGGTAGCCACTCAATCGAAGCCTATTATCAAGGGTTCTAGTAATTTCCTCACCAAGTTTTGGTTGGCAGTTTTCAGATCGTATATCTGGCCAACACTTATAGATAATACTTTGATGTTGGAATATGTAGTGCTAGTTCTCAGCATCTTGGCTAGATATGAGATAGATTGGGCCTGCCTCAGCACTAAACAGATCTACGAGGCAGCCTTAAAGAGGTTTACCTCTATCCCATTTCCATGCTTGATCTACAAACTCTGTCTAGAGTTGGGGGTGGAGATTCTACACTAGCTAGACTTGCTGATCGAGGTCTAGCATACTTTGAATGCCAAGTTGATGAAGGCTGAGAAGAACTCGATAGCACTCTAGCAAGCACTGCACTAACCTGCTCCCATGTCAGAGATGTTCACCTTTGTGCCACCATTAGAGGTTCTACCCACCACCACCACTACTACTGCCACAGAGGAGAGGCCCCTACAGATCAAGGCAAATGAGAAAAGGGGGCCCACTACTACTACTCTTATATCACGGGCCACTTTATTATAGATAACACCGATCGGGATGGTTTACATATTTGTGGTATCTATCCATGGCATGGTGCCGACATTTTCATATGCTAAGTTGCAATAGACTTAGCTAGTTCGACAAACCAGGCCATGGGTATGCCAGACGATTTCAGAGTCAAAGGGCCAAATGCAAGAACACACGGTCATTGCTATTTCTGATCATCTTACCATTGTGGATTCTTACTTTGATGCCTTTGAGATGAGGGTGTAGTAGAGCTTAAGCATGGACCAGCCAGCAGATTTTATGTCCATACAGATAAAGACCCAACAACTCCAGGCTGACATGATGGTAGTGTTGGCAGCACCGGTGACACTACCAAAGACCACACTCTTGGTGCTAGTGGTGGACCTATTCAGTCTTGAGGAGCACACACAACATTCCCAAAGTAAGAAGCCCTGCCTAAATGATGATCCAGTTGTCATACAATTATGTGTGGTGCTGACTGAGCTAGATAAGCTCGAGCTTGTCTTAAGGGTTTCAAGATAGAAAGAGAAGAAATGACAAGTTCAAGACCTCGAGACTGTGAGGGGTATTGGTCCCTCCAGAAAGGGTGCTACTACTGAGGAGGCCACCATGAAAGTTGAGGGTGGTCAGACTTAGCCACACACCAGCGCTTAGGTGCCTAGGTATGTTTCTTTGCCCTAGTACTTTATTTTTCTTTGATTGTGTGCATTGAGGATAATGGACCTATTTTTCGATGGGGTGTAGGTAGATATGGGCCTCAGTGAAGTCTAAGTAGCTTGGGTCCATAGTTGCTTTAATTTCTAAATCCTAGGAGTTTTTTTCACTATGTTCTTTTTTCCTATAAATTTATTTTCTGTGGAGCCAACATGTTTAGGATGTTTAATTAGTATTTGTAGCAATTTTTACTAAGATCTGTGGCATATGTATGTCTTTTTGTGATTTTGTGAAAAAGGATACCCACTAAATTGTGAGTACTTAGTCTAGATAGAAACCATGCATGTTTAAGTGTGCTGATCATAGTTGTTATGATAAGTAAGGATAAATTGAGATAAAAAGCATGATTTGAGAGTCTTTTGTTGATAACGTAATTAGTGCCACATGAGTGTGAGCTTTATTTGTTAAATTCCTAGGTTGTCTGTCAATTTAGAACTTGCCTTATTACTCTATGTTAGACTGTAGATTAATTGGATTCGGAAAGGATCTTAGGCCATTGTTCTTAAAAGTCCACTTAGCCTAAATGACCAACTAAATTTGCAAAACATCCCTTAATTCTAATGTTGAGTCTGACATGTACCTATTAATTGTATAAACCTAAATGACCTAGCCTTGTTAGTTGTAAAATCCTAAAATTAGCCCTGGTCCTTCCGAACATTGTGCACCTTGGCTGAGACAAAAAGCCTAAGTTAAGAGTAGCTACCAAAAGTGGCTCTAGTTCTAAGGATGGGTAATGTGCATCTTAACTCAGGCCAAGAGCCTAAGTTGAGAGTGTTTGGTATAAGGGTAAAATACAAAATGAGGGACAAAGTTAGTGATACATAGAAAAGGAGAAAAATCATGTACTGATGCAAGAAAAATAAATGATGCCTCAAGTATGAGCTAAAAAGAAAAATAAAGTGTAAAAACAAGGCAAAAAGCAGAAAAATGAAAACTAAACACCTAGAAAAGCTTGAAATAGTGGAAAGTGAGAAAGGATGAAAAGTAATAGTGGTAGTAGGGCAAAAGTGTAGAAAAATGCAGTGTCAAGGAGGAGCTTTAGTTACAATGTTCCTAAAATATCATAACAAAGTCCACTGAGCTATGTACAAGCCTGTAAAGTCCTAAAGAGATCCTAGTCCAAGTAGTCAAAAGTTGTAATGAGTATAGCGGCAATCCTATAGTATTGGGCATGAAATATGAGTATCTTTTGTGAGGGTGAGTGATTTTGCATAGTATCGAGATTACACATGAAAACATCATTAAGAGTGAGATATGGGACTTCTTTCTATGAGAGCACTTATATTTCATTATTAACATTAGACCTATTCAATGCTTATGGCTTATTGATAGTACCTCACTTGTCATAGTTGTGTTGTCATATGCATTAGTCTGTATTAGTTTGTTGGATAACTTTCTGATTGTGTTTTGAAAAGTAGGTATGGGTATCTATGCATAAATTTGATATGATGTATCCCATTAGGATGAGGTCTAAGTGTTACTGTACTACTTATATAGATTGAGTCTGTCGCTTGAGGACAAGCAATAATTTTAAGTTGAGGGTGTTGATGTATTATAAAAATACAACACTTTTGATGCTTAAAACTTGAAATTTTGTCTGTTCTGAATGCGATGTTAGTGGATTTTATGTGTTTTTGTGTTTGATTTGTAGGATTTCAGGGTTGGCATTGATTTTGGGGAGAATATGCTGAAGTTTCTAATTTGAGAATATACAAGACCCTTTATGGGCCATAGAGCATTTTATGGACCATGAAGGAGGTGTCATGTACAATTCTAGTGAGGAGTAGATTTCATAAGCTTATTTAAAAACATAAAGATAGCTTGTGAACCATTTTATGACTCATACATCAAGTCTCGTGTCCTTAGGATCAGAGATGAAGGACTTTTTGTAGTTCCATCAGAGGAAACCCCCTCCAAGCTGTAGAACCTTTTACGGCCATCGAGGGGTATTATAGAAGACTAGTCCAGATTTGTAGCAATGAATTACAAATCCCAAATACAAGCCATAAATCACAATATGGCCCATAAAGCATCTCATGTTGTGTGTCGATTCAATTATCTTATTTTGTTAGGAATTGCATGTAAACAATATAAATAGGTATTTAGGTTATTTTTCTCAGAGATTTCGAAGTGTTAGAATACAAATAGTGAGTAAAGTAGAGAAAAACATTAGAAAGCTTTGAGAAACACTTGTACACTTTGATTTGATCTTCTAATTTCAAACCTTGTGATTCTCATTCTAGCTTGGATTCACTTGTTCTTATTTCAATTATGCAAGTTTTCTATAATGTTATTCAAATTCATAAGTCTTGCATATACACAAATTATGAGTAGATAAATCCACAACTAGGTTTGTGGGAACCATGAAGATATAGCAAGGTAAAATCGGATAATTCATAATTCTTAAAAAGTGTGCATGCAAGTATTAATTAATTCTCTTCACTTTGTATGTTTTCTAGTGGTGGCCAACATTAGAACTGAAATGCCCCAAAATGTGCCTTGAAAATGCCCATTCATAATTTTCGTATATCTCAAAATTTATGCATGATATCAAAATACAACTTCATATTCTTGATCAGGGGGCACAATTGAGTGGGAATTGGGTATAACCCTGATTTTAGAGGACCCATAGTGAAAACTATTTTTTAATAATTTTTAAGAAACAGTGTCGGTCTGCGCCTGGGGCTCAGAGCAGTACAAATATTGCGTCCATGATGGGTTCGCGGCATGCCAAGGATGCGGACCAGTATAAGTTTTTCTTTGGTTTTTTAATTTCGTCCAAGGTCATTAGGGTCATAGCCCCATGCCCACTTAAGTGTAAAATCACCTATACTTAGCCATTTTTTAACTATATATCACTCAAACTCCTCTCAAAACCTCGTCAAAAGTTAACTAAATATCTCATTCCAAATTTAATGATTTCAAACTTAATTTTGGAACTTAAGGATTCACTTCAAGCTCTAAGTTTCCTTCAAGCTCATCTCAAGAAAACCCAACTTTGAGGTATGTGGATTTCATCCATTAGGTCCTTTCACCCATGGAGCTCAATCTTCCTTTTCATGAAAATTGCATGATTTCAACTTGTATTACTTATGGGTATCTCTTATTATGAAATATGAGTATAAATTATGTTGTGGTTTTATCAATGTATTATTGATTATGTATATTTGTTTAAGCTTACACTATGAGTTGATCTTTGTCTATTGAGACTATGCATGTTTTAACATATGAAACTATGATCTATTATGAGTTGGTTTTACTATATGTTGGTGGGTTGATTTGCATAAAGTTTTGTCATATTATTTCACTCTCGAATGGCATGATTTTGAACTAGCATTTTGAACCCACCAAGTATTTTATAAACTGTCAAGTCAAGAATTCTCAAGTTATTGATGATCTATTACATGATCTGCAAGTCAAGTGACTTCATGATGATTAAGAACTTTCAGGTATGTATTGACATGAAAAGTATTTATGATGTTGCAAGTATCAAGATAAGCCCTATTTCAATGGTTTTTAACTCTTGTGTGACATTCATTTTAAAGGAAGGGATCGTGTATGATTTATCTATTCTTATGTTCAAGTTAGGTACACTATTAGAGTGATCATGTATGATTATTATCTATTCTTATGTTCAAGTTAGGATCACTACTAGAGGTCAAGCATATTTATGAGCTACTCAAGTCATGTTATCATGTCTCTTACAAGTTATTCATTTTATGACTAAAGTATGATTATTTCAAGTATTCCATGGGATTAGACTTAGCACCGATTGAGGCTTAAGATGGGAGCTCGATCCAAGGGGTCCTTATATAAAGTCTTAGTCTCTAAACTATATGCCACCATACGTTATACTTGATCTTTTTTATGGCTTTCTAGTAGATCTATCTAGTTATACCATACCTTTTCGAGGGGGTGACATGCCTCAGATTATTCATTGTGGAGCTACCATGGCAAGTAGACCATACCTTGTCGAGGGGGTGACATGCCTCGATAACCTTGTTTAGGAGGTGACATGCCTCAATCACCTTACCAAGGGTGACATGCCTTGGGTTCTAAGTAGTAGCTCGCTTGTTCTATGTTGGTTAAGGTCTCTTTTACACAAGTATTATATACTTTGCAGGTTGTATGATTTATACAAGCATATTTTAGTTTAAGCATTGATCATACATGCCATATCAATATTATACATATTTATTGCTTATGATTATGCATTTTGACTATTTTGGCTTATCTCGTGTTGCATTGTATACTACATACTTAGTATATTCAAACATACTAACGCATACTCTATGCCTACTTAATATTACTATGTAGGGATCGGTGAACATTTTGATCATCCTCCACGTGGCTGGTTGATACTTCAAAGATAAGCTTTGGTGAGTCCTCAAGTACATGGATACTATCTATATTATTCTTGCTATTTTGAGACTTCTTTATGGTGAACACTTGTTATTATGAAGGTGAGCCCAGAGAGTGTCTTGGCTCCTGCTCCATTCAATTTTAGAGGTGTTGTTCGAAATTATGATGTACTTATTCTTGAGCTTGATTCTTTTATAATTTAATGATTATCAAAGACTTCCCTTAGTCTCGCTTTCCTTTTTATTATATCTCTTGTTGTTGTTTACTTTGCTTCTGCAACCAAGGATGTGTGATTGATATGCAAAGAGGCTTGTTTGGGTCCCTTCAGGTTCCATTCGCTATGTCACGTCTAGGCCCTAGACTTGGGTCGTGACATGAATCCACCTAGTGTTACTGATTGGACCAAGGTGGTAACGAATACGAAAAGAGATTAATTAATAAGATTCGATTGATTTTTTCATATCTAATCAACCAAACTAGGCCAAGGGGAGGTTGTATTGGGACAATAGGTAAGGGTTAGTAATGTCACATTGTGGAGATGGACCAAGTCATATAGTGAAATTCACCTCTCGCTTGGGCCAAAGGGTTTGATGACCTTAAGTTACCGTCTTGCATGCTAAACAGTAGAAAATAATTAGGTTATCTGGTTATATTGAGTTAGAGACTCATATGGAACACAATACCCTAGTTTCTCTCCATATTGGTTTAAACACTTGTGTTAGTTAGGATTAGTTTTTACTTGTTATTATCACCCCCCCCCCTCTTGGGGAGATAAGTTGGTTAATAATCCAAATTGCATAATTGAATTCTTGTAAGTATACAATATACCCTTGGATTTCACCCAAACCTTGATTAGGTTCTATTTCTTAACAACAATCGTTTTATCCATAAAAAGGAGGTGTAGCTCTGGTAATCTCAATTGCTGAATTGGAACCTCATTACTGATCTTTACAACTTCTGAAGCTTGAACATTCTGGAACATTAGGCGGCCTCCCATGCCATCGTCAAATCAATTCGACAATCACCAATTGCTTCATCCATCGATGAAATAGTCAGTGTCTCCCCTGCTTCATCCCCATATTTCTGGCTATCTTTCATACATATAACCCCTCCTTTGGCCTCATCACAATCTTAAAGACCTCCAACATCATGCAATACCTTGCACCCTTTGAAGTTCTCGAGCTTAACTCCTACTGAATAGTGTTGGCGCAATCCGACTTGCATCACATGCAACACATAAAAGAATGTAACATATGCATCATGAAAATCTTTAAATCATGCCTTATGTATGTAACGAGCCAAGACTAGGGTCTAGGCATGACACGGCGAATGGGGAACTCGAAAGACCCAAACAAGCCTTTCAACATATCATTACACATCATTTTTCGCGAAAGAAATTAAACAACATAATAAGAGTAGAAATAAGGGAAAAAGGACTAAAAGGATACCTTTATAACAAAAGAATCAGAACAAGAGAATCAAGGCTCAATACATAACATGTCCAAAAACACCTGTACTACATATACCAAGACAAACAACTAGGCTCACCCTCATATTCAATATATACATAAAAGAAAGGTAGTCTTAATACATAGCATGAGATCATAGATATTGTCCCTGGAATGGAGGACTCACCAACTAGCTTGAGAGAAGTCGTACTAGCCATGTGGAGGAAAATGCTCAAGAAGGGCTCCAGTTCCTATATGGTGATATCATGTAGGCATAGAAAATGCGTTAGTACATTTAAATGTACTATGTAGGATGCAATGCAATAAAAGATAAGCAACATAATCAAAATGCATAAGCATAGGCAATGAATAGTGTTGACACCCAATTTTTACCCTCCACGGTGTCAAATTAATTATCGAATCTTTATTTTATTTTTTAACAATTTTTAACCATTATTTTTTTTTAAAAAAAATAAAACAATAATAATAATATTATTTACGGGCGCGTGGCCCTCACGCGCCCGCTATATCCCTCCACACCCCTTATTTTCTCCTCCATTTCCCCCTTTCCCCTGCAAAATCCAAAACCAGAAACCCTAAAGCCAAAACCCAGCCGCCGCCTTCCCCTTTTCTCCAACAAAACCCGACCAACAAACAACAATTCCCCTATTTTCCTCAACATTCAACCCCAATATCTTCCTTTTTGTCAATCTTTAGAAAT
>JAOTQJ010025993.1:0-16418 GCA_025642045.1 Solanum sejunctum | reverse complement strand
AGGCTATAGGACATTAGGAAGTGTTACCCTTCTTCTATGATCTAATATCGTGCTATAAAGTTAACTTGTGAAATCCTACTTTTAACTCGTGTGTCTTACGCTTACAGAAAATGACACCTAAAAGAACTATCGCTTAGAGAGATGCCCTTACTCCCGATGCTGAGAACACCCAATCAGAGGCTCCGATTCAGAATAAGGCTAGTAGACAGAGATGTACCGCTAGGGATGCTGAGGTCCCTTAGGCTCCCGTTGCTCAGCCCTAGCCAGCTCCCACTACTGAGGCAGAATTCAGAGGCGCCATCACTATGCTAACTCAGTTGGTGTCCTCCTTGGGAAATAAACACAGTTCTCAGGCTCCTAATTCTAGCTCACAGGAGCCCTCAGCTACAACCTGGCTCAGGAACTTCTTGAGGATGAACCCACTTGTGTATATGGGGTCGAAGGTGGAGGAGGACCCACAGAATTTCATTGATGAGATTTACAAAGTTTTGAGGGCTATGCATGCGAGAGAGATTGAGGGCGTTGAGTTCGATCCTACCGGCTAAAGGACATGGCTAATGTGTGGTACACTCAGTGGGAAGGGAGTACAAGGGAGGATGTGGAGCCTAATATATGGGAGGTGTTTGAAGCCACCTTCCTTGATTACTTCTTTACTCAATAGTTAAGGAAGGCGAAAGCGGATGAGCTTGTGAATCTGAAATAGAGAGAGATGACTGTGAAAGAGTATGGCGTTAAGTTCATCAAATTATCGAGGTATGCTCCAGAGATGGTGAAGGACATGAGGATGAGGATGAGAAGGCTTGTGTCTGGCCTGGCTAGACATGTGCAGAAGGAGTGTAAGGCTGCCTTAATGATTCCTAGTATAGACATCTCTAGACTTATAGTACATGCCTAGCGTACAGAGCAGGACAAGAAGAGGGATAGAGAAGATCATTTGAGCAGAAAGATGAAGTCAGCGAGACATGAGCCTAGCCCGCAGAGACAACATAGAGGTGACAAATCTTATTTTCAAAAGAGATCATCACATCCCTTACCATCAACAACAAGTGCCCCTATGTAGCCAACTAGCTATGATAAAAAATCTTAGAGTTATCAGAATTTCAGGACCCCAGGCACCTAATCCCATGATAGTGTGACTCAAGGTATAAGGGGAAAGCCACCTTGCAACAAGTGTGGTAAGATTCATCTGGATGAGTGCCGTGTTGGAAAAGATGTTTGTTATGTATGTGGTTAGGCTAGTCATTTCAGTTTTGAGTTCTAAAGAGGAGGCAAGGTGAGAGGAGTGGCAGAGCTTACTCTTTGACAGCACGTCCATCGGGTAACCAGCAGAGGGGTACTACTACTATGGGTACAGAAGTCGGGATGAACCGTCTGCATGCTATAGGTAATTGACAGGAGCAGGAGGCTACATCAGATATTGTTATGGGTATTCTTCATGTCTTTACTTATGATTTCTACGCATTACTTGATTCGGGTGCCATGTTGTCTTTTGTGACCCTTTATGTATCTAGTAAGTTTAGGGTTCTTTCAGAGTGTTTGTATGAACTCTTTTCTATTTCTACTCCTATTAGTGAGTCTATCCTAGCCAAGAGGGTTTACAGGGATTGTGTGGTGTCTATTTATCATAGGGATAATTTAATTGATTTGATAGAGTTAGAGATGATTGATTTTGATATAATCAGGGTCATCAATTGGCTTAATGCTTGCTATGCTTTTGTTGACTGTAGAACCCGAATTGTTAAGTTCTAATATCATAATGAGCCTATCTTAGAGTGGAAAGGGAGTTCTGTAGCCCCTAAGGGTAAATTCATATCTTATCCTAGAGCTAGAAAGTTGATATCCTAGGGTTGTATTTACCACCTTGTACAAGTGAAGTCTGATGATGTTAAGTCTCCTACTCTTAAGTTAGTCCCGATATTGAGTGAGTTTCCTGAGGTCTTTTTGATGATCTTCCTGGAGTCCCTCCTCATAAGGAGATTGACTTTGGGATTTATGTTCTTCTTGAGACTAAACCTATCTCAATTCCACCCTATAGAATGGCCCCCGCAAAGTTCAAAGAATTGAAAGAGTAATTGAAAGACTTGTTAGAGAAAGGTTTCATAAGGCCCAGTGTCTCATCTTGGGATGCTCCTATGCTATCGTGAGTAAGAAAGATGGATCTTTAAGGATGTGCATAGACTATAGACAATTGAATAAGGCTACCATAAAGAATAAGTATCCTCTTCCCAGAATAGATGATCTCTTTGACCAACTTTAGGGTGATACTTGTTTCTCTAATGTAGATCTCAGATTAGGTGGCCATCAGTTGAAGGTGAGCGAAAATAATATCCCTAAGACCGCCTTTAGGACATAGTATGGACATTTTGAATTCTTAGTCATATCCTTTGAGTTGACAAATGCATGCACAACTTTCATGGATTTGATGAATATATTCAGGTCATATCTTGATATGCTCGTGATCGTGTTTATTAATGATATACTGGTATATTCTAGGAATGAAGAGGAACATGCTAATCACCTTAGAGTGGTTTTGCAAACACTTAAGGATCATGAGTTGTATTCCAAATTCTCTAAGTGTGAGTTTTGGCTCAAGTCAGTGGTTTTATTAGGCCATGTTGTTTCAAGAGATGGATTCAGGTGGATACGTAGAAGATTGAGATGGTTAAGAAATAGCTAAGACCCACTTCTCCAATAGAAATAAGAAGTTTCTTGGGTTTGTCCGGGTGCTACTGTAGATTTGTGGAGGGTTTCTATTCTCTATCAGCCCCTTTAACAAAGCTGACCTAGAAGAAGGCCAAGTTTCAGTGGTTTGACGCATGTGAGAAGAGCTTCTAGGAATTGAAGACTAGATTGACTACAACACCAGTTTTGACCTTACCACATGGGATGGGCGACTTTGTGATATACTGTGATGCATCCAGAGTGGGATTGGGTTATGTGATTAGGCAGAGTTGGAAGGTGATAGCGTATGCTTCTATATAACTCAAGGTCCTTGAGAAGAATTATCCAACCTATGATCTAGAGTTAGTGGCTGTGGTACTGACACTTAAGATTTGGCATCACTATTTCTATGGAGTATATATGGACGTGTTCACCGACCATAAGAGCTTGCAATATGTGTTTAGTCAAAAAGAGCTCAATTTGTAGTAGAGGAGGTGGCTGGAGTTGCTCAAGGATTATGATATGAGCATCCTCTACCACCTAGGTAAGGCTAACGTTGTTGCTGATGCCCTTACCAGGATGTCCATGGGTAGCACTGCGCATGTGAAGGAGGCAAAAAGAGAATTAGCCAAAGAAATGCATAGGCTCAATTGGGAGTGTAAATTGAGGAGAACAACAAAGGTGTGGTCAATGTTCAAAATGGTTTTGCTTCATCCTTGGTGTCAAAGGTGAAAGAAAAGCAAGACCAAGACCCTGTATTATTCCAATTGAAATAAGTAGTTCACAAGTAAAAGGTGATGGTTTTCTCCAAAGGGGAAGATGGGTCTGGAGATATCAAGAGAGATTGTAGTTCCAAACAGAATCATGGCCAAGGCTCATAGCACGAGGTATTCCATTCACCCTAGCTCCACCAAGACGTACCAAGACTTGAGGGAAGTCTATTGGTGGAATGACATGAAGAAAGACATTGCTGAATTTGTTTCCAAGAGTCCCAATTGCCAACAGGTTAAGGTTGAACATCAGAAATTATTTGGGTTAGCTCAGAACTTTGTAATTGCTAAATGGAAATGGGAGGTGATCAACAAAGATTTCATTATCGACCTACCAAAATCCAGAAAGTAGCATGATTTTATATGGGTGATTGTTGACAGGATTACTAAATCAACCCACTTTTGGGCAATTAAGACAACTTATATGGTTAAGGAGTATGCCAGGCTTTATATTTGAGAGATTGTGAGGTTGCACGGGGTTCCCTTTTCCATTATCTCTGATAGAGGATCCCAATTTACCTCTTAATTCTGGAGATCTTTCCAGAAGGGATTGGGTATGAAGGTAAATTTGAGCACCAATTTTCACCCTCAGACCGATGGGCAGGCAGAGCACTCTATTCAGACTTTGGAGGATATGTTGAGGGCATCTGTTATCGACTTCGAAGGAAATTAGGATGATCATCTACCATTGATTGAGTTCACGTACAATAATAGATATCATGCCAGCATTTAGATGGCCTCGTATGAAGCATTATACAGTAGGAAATGTTGATCACCGATTGGTTGGTTTAAGGTGGCCGAAGCTGAGTTGATTGAGCCTGATCTGGTACACCAGTCTATAGAGAAGGTGAAGGTCATCTAGGAGAGGTTGAAGATAGCCTAGAGTTTTCAGAAGTCATATACGAACGTGAGAAGTAGGGACTTGGAGTTTGCGGTAGATGATTGGGTGTACTTGAAGGTGTCACCTATGAAGGGTGTCATGAGATTTGGCAAGAAAGGGAAGCTGAACCCCCATTATATCGGACCATACTAGATTGTAAGAAGGATTGGTAAGGTTGTTTATGAGCTAGACTTGCCTTCCGAGCTAGATAGAGTTCACCCGGTGTGTCATGTATCTATGCTGAAGAAGTGTTTGGGAGATCTAGCCTTAGCAATTCCTATGGCGAGTACGGGTGTGAAGGATAACTTATCATACGAGGAAATTCCAGTCAAGATCTTTGACTGACAAGTTCATAACATGAGGAATAAAGAGGTAGCCTCTGTTAAAGTCTTATGGAGGAATCAATTTGTTGAGGAAGCTACATGGGAAGCTGAGGAAGCGATGAAACTCAAATACCCGCATCTATTCATGCCAAATGATGATGATGTTGAAGGTAAATATTTTTATCCTTAGCAATTTCGAAAATTTCTTTTCATTTAGTTGATACCTTGCTTTATTCCATTTCAGTGTCTAAGAGAGAGATAAATAGATGATGGATAGTGAGAGTTCGAGTATTCCCAAGTGAGGAAAGAGATGATTTTTGGGTTATTTGTGTTCCCATTCGACCTTTACTCATCATTCGAGGATGAATGATTCCAAGGTGAAGATGATGTAATACCCTATAAAATTATCAAAATGCTCCTAAAATGCATCGTGCACACAATGCATCTTCTAAAGCTCTAATGAAAAATCTGAGACCAGATTTCCAGTCATCATGGATAATCGGGTCAGACAATGGTCTCGACCTGATTTAATAGCAATCAAGTCAAGTTGTGAAATTGTACAATTTGTGCAAAAATAGTAGCAAATCCATTTTCCCTTCATGACGCGCCAGGGATGCAGACTTGCAGTTGTGATATTTGTTGATTTTTCGATGGGAATTGTTTTTCAAAAAATTTCCCAAAATACACTGGTGCACGCCCCCTTCGTGACGCATACCTATGTAGCAAAAATTGTTTTTTTTTTAATTTTGGGAAGAGAAATTTTATCCTTCCCAACATATTTTAATATCTTGAATCAGTTTTTAAAGGGTTTTTCGTATATAAAGGGTTCAAACCAATAAATATTTCTATGTTTTTTTATATAAGTCTTAGAGAAGAAGTTCTTACTTGATACTTAAATGTGATTGTTTGATGAGCTATTTTTATGGCTCTTGCCAAAAATATTATATCATAAGGTATAAATATTTTATAAGATCTACCAAAAAGGCTATGTCGTAAGGTAGAATGACTCATGCTTCCTATCGAAAAGATATCACACAGTGAGGACATCCTATGATACCTACCAAAAAGGCCATGCCGTAAGTTAAAATTCATGGTTCTTACCGAAAACATTATATATTAAGGTAGAATAATTCGTGGATCCTACCTAAAAGATTATATCATAAAGTAGGGAACGCCTTATACTACCTACCGAAAAGAAATGTCTTAAGGTAGGAGTACTGGTAGCACTCTTTGAAAAGGTTATACTGTTAGGCGAGTAGGTGGTTACGTGGTCCATCTCAAGCATGTTTGTGTAACACTCGAGCATACTTATATTCTACATTAGGTTTACGTTCCTTAATTATGACTAAGCAAGTTTTACTTCAAGCATTGATCAGGCATGCCATATGGACATTACACTATGTCTTGCTTATGCTTATGCATTTTGATTATGTTACCTATCCCTTGTTGCATTGTATCCTAAATACTTAGTACATTAAAACGTACCAACGCATACTCTATGCCTACATGATGTTACCATGTAGGAACCGAAGCTCCTTACGATTATCCTCCATGTGGTTAGTTTTGGACATCTTGAAGTTAAGCTTTTCTGAGTCCTCAAGTTTTGGGGCACTAGCTATTGTCACGATCCAAGACTAGGGCCTAGACATGACAGGCGAATGGGGAACTAAAAGGAATCCAAATTAAGCCTCATAGCATATCATCACATATCCTTGGTCGCAGAAGCAAGATAGTTCATCGTAGGAAACATAAACAAGGGGAAATGGGGACTATGGGAGAGAGACTCATATTTAAATAGGTTAAATAACATAAGTGAGTCAAAGCTCAAGCATAATACATATTTTTCCAATAACACCTCTAACATAGAACTTAGCAGGGGCTAAGACAAGCAATCGGGCTCACTCTCATAGTCAAAGTATACCAAAAAGGAAAGATGGTCTTTAATACATAGCATAAGAACATAGATATTGCCCTCGGACATGAGGACTCACCAAATAGCTTGATTGAAAGCCATTATCCACGTGAAGGAGGATGATGACCAAATGGAGCTCTGGTTCCTACATGGTAACATCATGTAGGCATAGAGTATGCATTAGTATATTTAAATGTACTAAGTATATAGGATACAATGCAACAAGAGATAGGCAACATAATCGAAATGTATAAACATAGATAATGGATAACATAGTAACAATATGACATGTAGAAGTAATGTTTGAAGTAAAATCATGCTTGTATAAATCATAACACATAAGTAGAAGGAGACCGTCATCATACACCAAGCAACTAGTCCTTAGAATCCATGATTTGGCACCCTCTTTGAGGGTGATCAAGGTATATATCCCTTAATCGGTAGATGAGAATCACACCCTTTATCAATGTGACTAAGGTATCAACCCCTCAACAATGGTTAATGGACATCCCACCCTATATTTAGGTGGCTAAGGCATCAACCCCTTGCCAGTTAATAGACATTCCAACCTCCATTTAGGTGGCCAAGGCATCAACCCCTTGCCGGTTAATGGATATCACACCCTCCAATTAGGTGGCTAAGGTATAAACCCCTCAACAATGGTTAATGAACATCACACCCTCTACTAAGGCGGTCATCTTAGAATAGTATAGCTGCTTCTCATAAATATATTCATATAAACATTCATTTCATCATCATAAAGTCATTCAACTCTTAAGACATACTTTGGACCTTCAATTCTTCAAGAAACCACATCTGAACATTTTATCAAGCACTTAGAGGGTGTAATGCTAGTATAAAACCATGAAATATAAAGATGAAATCATGCAAGAAAATCCATTGTAAAACCATCAATTAACACCTTGCAACACCCTCGATCAATATACATTAAAGCCCTTTATCAAATCTTACAATAGATCCAAGATTTATAGCTCAAAATTTAGCAAAACAATGACAACTTATATAGATTTAACACAGTGTGCAGTGAATTTAATAGTATGCGAGACCCATTTGTAAATCAATTTTAAATCATGCAATTTGAGTAAAACAAGCATTGGGTATCATGGGTGAAAGGAACCCATGAAAGAAACCCATATAACTTAGCTTTAGAGATGAACTTGATGAAGAGTTGAGATGAAGACTTGAAGCATGAGTGGAAATCCTTAGATACAGACGAGGGTTTTGGGACTTGAATTTGGGAGTAGATATTTGGATAAGTGTTTTGGGGAATGTTAAGGATGATATGATGGTGAAATAAAGCTAAGTATAGGTAAAAACACATTTGGGAACACTTAGGCCCAAGACCCAAAAGCCTTGGACCAAGATAAAAATCACTAGCAATAAAATACACAGGTCTACGTCTGGTTCGTGATGTGGACCTATCACAGAGGCAAAATTAATACATGTCCATGACAACTATGCGTCATGGCACTGTCGCAGATCAATTCTGGATAAGAAAAATTATGAAAAATAAAATTGCTAATTGCTTGCTCTTAAATCGGGGTTAGATCCTTATCCCCCTAATTTTGACCCCTGAATAAGAATATAAAGTTGAAATTTTGATATCACGCACGAATTTTGAGAAATATAGAATTTAAAATTTTGGGAACTCCTAGGCATATTTTTGGCACTTTTTGGGGTCATTTCAATATCTCCCCCTTGGGAACATTCGTCCCCGAATGTAAAAGAGACATACAAGACAATAGTGATCATAAACAAATTAGCCCCAACAAGAATGCAACATTACATTTAAAATACCATTTTCAAAATCTCAACATATGTGTAAAATCATCATAGAAATGAATGCATATGAATATATAGGGCTGAAACATAATACATGGAATCATAGAAATGGACTTGACGTGTTACTATAAACTTGAATAAAATGAAAGAGATACAAATATTGCTTCTCCCATACTTGCATCGGCTCCCCGAGAGACATATACGAATATACGACTCCACCAAAAGGGCCTTGACGAATATTACAACAATATTTGTCAACTTCTTTACTCATCCATCCATACCTCCACCGGACCTTCTCCTAAGTCAACTTATCCTCTACATCACCTACTATCTCAAAGGGTCCTATAGCACTAGAGCCAGCAACACACCTCCTCAACCTAGAATCATGAAGAACCAAACAAACCATAATCATATCCCTAGGCAAATCCCATCCATATGCAACCTTGCCAACTTCCTCTATACTCTAAAAGGACTCACAACCATAACTTTTTTATCAACCTGAATCACACTTATTCCACTTGTTGCCATGAAGCACCATCTCCCCCTTGGGAGATAACCTCCACTCTACCATCTTTCCACCCAAAACTTCCAACTCTAATAAGGTGGAATCAAGGCCTTGCTTAAACTAGACCTCCTCAACCAATGAAGATATCAAACCATCAAGAATACTACACCACCATGCTCAACTTCCTCCAACCTAACCCCCAATCTAGCCAACTGATGGA
This sequence comes from Solanum sejunctum, assembly GCA_025642045.1. NCBI lineage: Eukaryota > Viridiplantae > Streptophyta > Magnoliopsida > Solanales > Solanaceae > Solanum > Solanum sejunctum. The sequence continues at coordinate 7,344 of JAOTQJ010025993.1, read as the reverse complement.
CCTCTTTAGTCATATCTTTGTCACCATCATCCATATATGCTAGGCTACCATAGGCACCCCACTTAGGGCATCAACCATAACATTAGCCTCAACGAGAAAATATAATGCACACTCATATCATAATCCTTAAGGAATTCTAACCACCATCTTGTTATCCTCAACTCACACTTATCATGTTAAACAAACCACCTCTCATCCTCCAAGACTTACAACACTACCCCCAAATGATTCACAAGCTCTAAATAAATCAATACTTCATTAGTAGAGATCACTATAAACATGCAGAGGTAAGGTTTTAAGACCCTATTCATGAAACCCATAAACATAGCCTGTGCATAACTCAACTAAACAACTCCAACAATGCTAATAATGCTTACTCCTAGTTCGAAAAGACACTTAGGGATATCACCTACCCTTATCCTTACTTGGGGACAAAACCCGAACCAAAGAACAACCTTAGAAAAGTGACTAACCTATTGTAGTTGACCATATATATCGACCAATAGCATTGTTGGGTTTTGTCCCCAACACTCAATAGAAACATGCTATAGAAGTAGCCCAAACTATCCTAAGACCTCTAACACATCAAGCTAAGTTCATCCAAGATCATAAGACAAGACTTATATGCAATAAGAATATGGGGCAACCCTTAGAGATCAATAAACCTTAAGACAATAATGGACCTACCTCTTTTGCTACTACTTGACAACCCCCCACTCAAAGATGGATTCATTATGGAGTTGGAATCTAACTCTATGGGTCCTACCACCAAAGGAGACGTAACATACATGCAACTATTCCTTTCCTAGTACAACATCCAAATCCACCACATCAAATCCAACAAGCGACAAGGTGAGACCTAATGCAATATGAACATAGAAAAATGCCTATGGACCCAACCAAGAGGTAAACACCAAAGGTTCGTATAAAAACTCGGGGCACACGAGAAGCCCACTAGCAAGCAAAAGAATAAAGAAAGAGATAATGGCACATCGGCCCCAACAATACACACATATCTAAGTCAAGAAAACTTCAACATACAAATAGCAACATCGGTCACCCCATCTACCTCTTGCCTCTTTTGATAAAATATCTTGAATTTTATGTTGAATTGCTAGGTATATGTATATGTATCAATCAAGTGAATTTTGTTCTGGTGGGATCAATTGAAGAGCATAGAACCAATTACGTCTTGGATAACCCCCTTGATCAACTTCACCACCCTTACTTTTGTTGTGCTTACAAGGACAATCATTTGACACATCTTCCTATATCTATAACAAGCATTGGTACCTCTCAACCATGGGCCGTCATGACATCTACCGCACCTTGGGCATCTAGCATAAGGGACCATAACCCTTCTTTCCTTGGGACTCCAGAACTTTCTTTCAAAACGGGCCCTCTTGGTCTCCTTACCCCTTTTTTCCTCAACTTTTCTTCCTCTAATTATTTGCCATACATTATCAACCGAGATAAATCCATATCACTAATCAACATAGTGGACCGACATTCCTTACTCACCAAGTTGGAGACACCCATCACAAATTTATTCATCATAGTCCTTGTATTGGACATTAATTAAGGAGCATATTTTGAAAGTGGGGTAAATTTAAGGGTATATTTCCTCACACTCATAGCACCTAGTTTCAAGTTCATGAACTCCATCAATTTAGCTTTCCTAAGGTCAAGTGGGAAGACTCGATTAAGAAAGGTTACTTTGAGGTCTTCCCATAGAACCACATTACTATTTCCTTCTCCTCCTTCCATTGATCATACCATATTTGGGCTAATCATTTGAGTTGGTATGCTGCGAACTTTGCCTTTTCATTCGGCCCAACACCCATGATAGTCAAAATCTTGTAGACCTCATCAATGAATTCTTTTGGATCTTCATCTACCTTTTACCCATAAAACACTGAAGGATTTATCCTCATGAAGTCCCTTACCCTAGCTCCTAGGGTAATAGCATAAGGGGATTTGGCCCCTTGGTTGACTTGGTTGGCCACAACTTAGGCAAGCATAGTGAGGGAACCCCAGAAATCACCATTGGTAGGTTACTCCTCGGGAGTTTGGGCACTTCTTCCTTGAGTGTTAGACATGACCTAACGAAGTAAAGAACAATCATTAGGGGAAAACTTGCTTCAACTCTATAGCATGACTTAGAACATGAAGAAGGGAAACTTTTTCTAAAATGTCTCACAGCGTCCTACTTATAGTTGTGGTGCACAACACAACTATGAGTAAAACTCTAATCGACTTGGTGTGATGGACTCGAAGGATCTATCAACCTAGTGCTCTGATACCATCTTTTTCACAACCCAAGCCTAGGGCCTGGACGTAATCGGCAAATGGGGAAACTGAATAAACCACAAACAAGCCACATAGGATATGCTCACATATCTTTGGTTCCGAAATCAATATAATTCATCATAAGAAACATAAATAAGGGGAAATTGGGACTATGGGAGAGAGACTCATATTTAAATAGCTTGAATAATGAGTCAAAGCTCAAGCGTAATACATATTTACCGAACAACACCTCTAACATAGAACTTAGCAGGGGCCAAGACAAGCAATCAGGCTCACCCTCATAGTAAAATCATACTAAAAAGGAAAAACAATCTTCAATACATAACATAAGAACATATATATTGCCCTTGAACATAAGGACTCACCAACTAGCTTGAATGGAAGCCACTAGCCACGTGGAGGAGGCTGATGACCAAATGGAGCTTCGGTTCCTACATGGTAACATTATATAGGCATAAAGTATGTATTAGTGTGTTTGAATGCACTAAGTATGTAGGATGTAATGCAACAAGAGATAGGCAACATAATTGAAATGCATAAACATGGACAATAGATAACATAGTAATAATATGACATGTAGGAATAATGCTTGAAGTAAATTCATGCTTATATAAATCATAATACATAAGTAAAAGGAGACCATCATCATAGACCAAGCAACTAGTGCTTAGAATCCAAGGTTTGGCACCCCATTGGAGGATGATCGAGGTATATACCCTTTAATTGGTAGACGAACATCACACCCTTCATCAAGTTGGTCAAGGTATCAACCCCTCAAAAATGGTTAATGGACATCCCATCCTCTATTTATGTGGCCAAGGCATCAACCCCTTGTCGGTAAATAGACATCCCACCCTCCATTTAGGTGGCCAAAATATCAACCCCATGCCAGTTGATAGACCATCACACCCTCCAATTATGTGGCTAAGTTATTAACCCCTCCACAATGGTTAGTGGACATCACACCCTCCACTAAGGTGATCATCTTAGAATATCATAGATGCTTCTCATAAACATAGCTCATATAAACATTCATTTCATCATCATAAAATCATTCAAATCATAAGACATACTTTGGAACTTCAATTCCTCAAGAAACCACATTCGGATATTTTATCAAACACTTAGAGGGTGTGTAATACTAGTATAAAACCATGAAATATGGAGATGACATCATGGAAGACAATCCATTATAAAACCATCAATCAACACCTTGCAACAACCTCAAGCAATATACATCGAAATCCCTTATCAAATCTTACAATAGATCTAAGATTTATAGCTCAAAACATAGCAAAATAGTGATTACTTTACATAGCTTTAACATAGTATGCAATGAATTTCATAGTATGCAAGACTCATTTGTTAATCAACTTTTAATTATGCAATTTTAGTAAATGAAGGCTTCGGTATCATATGTGAAAGGAACCCATGAAGTAAACCTACATACCTTATCTTTGGAGATGAACTTTAGGAAGATTGGAGATGGAAACTTAAAGCTTGAGTGGAAATCCTTTGATCTGGATGAGGATTTTGGGACTTGAATTTTAGAGTAAATATTTATCTAAGTATTTTGGTGAGTATTGGAGAATGTTTAGGATGATATGAGGGTGAAATAAAACTAAGTGTAGGTAAAAACATGTTTAGGAACACTTAGGCCCAAGACCAAGAAATCTTGGACCGATATAAAAATCATTGGCAACAAAATATATAGGTCTGCATTTGGTCCGCGCTGCAGACCTATCGCGGACGAAAAATTAATACATATCTATGACAACTGCATTGCGACACTGTCATAGATTGATTCTTGATAAGAAAAATTACAAAAAAATAAATTGCTAATGGCTTGCTCTTAAATCAGGGTTAGACCCTTCACCCCATAATTTTGACCCCCTGAACAAGAATATGAAGTTGAATTTTTGATATCGCGCATGAATTTTCAAATATATAGAATTTAAATTTTCAGGCACTCTGAGACATATTTTTGGGAACTTTTTAGGGTCATTTCAGCTATGCTACTACTACTTATGTTATCTCTTTATGTTGAGCTCTTGATACTATGAGGGTGAGCCTAGAAACTGTCTTGGCCACTGTCCATTCTATGTCCAGAGGTGTTGTTAGTCAAGTAATGTAATTATGCTTGAGCTTTGACTCTTTTATGGTTTATGGTACTAAAGACTTCCTTTAGTCCCATTATCCTTATTCATACCTCTTGATGTTGATTACTTTTCTTTTGTGACCAAGGATATCTGATTGATATGCTAAGAGGCTTGTTTGGGTCCGCTCAGGTTCTCATTCGCCATGTCACGTCAATGCCCAAGGCTTGGATCATGAAAAACTTGGTATCAGATCACTGGGTTATTAATGGTCCTCGAAGTCCAATATATCGTGTCATTTAAAGTGTTATTCACAATCGTGAACCGCGCCACAAATATGAATAGGAGGCTGTGAGGCATTTTAGGAAATGCTTTATTTTTTATGTTCTATATCGTGCCTTAGTTGTAGTGTAAGTTTTTTCCCCCTAATGAATGTTCTTTACTCTTTTAGATCATGCTGCTTCAAACAGGGATACCAAGGAGGGCCCATGCATCCGCGGGACAATTGGCTCACCCCGCTCTCCTCAAGCTCCTCAAGGTGGATGGGCCATCGAAGTTGAGTTTTGGAATGCTATTACTATGTTGGTACATGCAATGATCAATCAAATTCTTCAAGGGGCCCAAGCCCCTATTACTCATATTCAAAGAGGGAGACCAAGGAGGGCCCATGCACCCGTAGGACAATCGGCTTACCCCGCTCCTCAAGCTTCTCAAAGTGGAGGAGCTACCAAAGTTGAGTTCTAGAATGCTATTACTATGTTGGCATATGAAATAACCAATCAAATTCATCAAGGGGCCCAAGCCCCTAATGCTCATACTCTGGCCTCAAGGATGAGGGATTTTGCTAGGATAAACCCACTGGAGTTTCATGGGTCTAATGGATGAGGATCCTCAAGATTTTCTTGATGAGGTGTATAAAGTGTTGTCTATTATGGGGGTTAGATTGGACAAAAAATCAGAGTTGGCGGCCACCAACTCAAGGGGGTGGCTCAAATATGGTTTATCTAATGGAAGGTGGAGAAGGGGAACAATGATGTGTTCTTTGGGAGGAGTTTAAGACGATTTTTATCAATTGATTTATACCTATTCAGTTAAGGGAGGATAAAATGATGGAATTTATGAATTTAAAGCAAAGGTCTATGAGTGTGAGGGAGTATGCTCTCAAGTTCAATCAACTCTATAGATATGCACCACAATTGGTGGCCTAGCCGAGGTCTAGGATAAATAAATTTGTAATGGGGGTGATCGACTTGGCTAATGAGGAGTGTCGTGCCACCATGTTGATAGGTGATATGGATTTGTCCCGCCTTATGACTTATTCTGAACAATTGGAGGGGAAAACCTTAGAAAGAAAAGGAGTGGTGAGGCCAAAAAGACTCGGTTTGAGGGTGACCGATTTCAACAAGGTATTAAGTTTCAAGTTCAAGGATCCTCTAGTGCTCCAAATAAGAGGGTTGCTAAGGATGGGCACCTAATCCAAGGCTCCAAGGGGGTAATGATGGGGTGACTCGTCTTAGATGCCCAAAATGTGGGAGGAATCATAGTGACACATGTTGGAGGAACACGGGTGCATGCTTTGGGTGTAGTAAGATGGGCCACAAATGTCACGACCCAACCCAGGGACCGTGATTAGTGCCGATTGGGCACCCAGACAAACACTAACCCGAATTTCCAATTGTAATAGCTAAGGAATCTATCAAAATTTTGGCAGAGTTTCCTCTATTTTACTGACTAACCAAACCTGGAAACAACAATCCCAGCATACTGCAAATATCTATACACATATGTATGTTGGCCGACAAGGTCACCGCTGCGGTAGAACCGCCCAACAAATGTATCATACATAAGTAGTCATACCACATGCAATATCCCATACCCACATGTATTCACAGAACTCTACACATACGAACTGAATCATAGAATGGGACAGAGCCCCATCATACCCTCGAATATACATAAATGCAACATACAGAAAATAGGTGTACATGTATATACCAAAAATCTGCTCTTGAGGCAAAGGGAGCACTTCCACGGTAGACAGAGATCCTAAGAAGGTGGCTCTCTAGCTTGTGCATCAGTACCTGCGGGCATGAAACACAGCCCCGAAGGAAGGGGGTCAGTACGAAATATGTATCGAATATGTAAAGCAAAAAGTATGAAATATAAATGAGAGTAATAACCCCAATAAAAATATATGAGTCAAACCTGCATGTAAACATCAAAATAATTCTTTATTTAAAATATCAAAGTAATGCATATCGGACGGGAGCGATGTCGACCTCCAAACTTGCGCCATACCATAGCATAACATCAGAAATTTTAAATCCCCAAAATCTCCAACACAAATCCCAACTACAGCATAAGTGAGCCAAGGCGAACAATGGCCTAACACTCACATCATAGGATAGGTGAGCCGAGGCGAACAACAGCCAAGCACTCACATATCGTAATGTGTAGAGGTCATCATGACCGATTAGTGAGCCAAGGCGAGCAAGGCCAAGCACTCATGTGAGCCGGGGCGAAAGAGGCCTAGCACCCACACGTCATGATGCCAACATATCCCAAGCCCAGCTCCTTATTTCTCCAAACTAAGCAAAGTCGACCCATGTGTCACGACCCAACCCGGGGCCATGATTAGTGCCGGTTGGGCACCCTGGCATATATTAAATCGGATTTTCATTCATAATAACTAAGGAATTTCTTGAAATTTTGACAGAGTTTCCTCTGTTTACTGACTAGCCTCACCAGCAAACAGCGAACCCAGCAATAACAAACATCACTATATAAATACATATATATACGGGCCGACAAGGTCATCACAGCGGTAGAACTGCCCAACAAACATATCATACAAACAATGACACACCAACACAGTTCCCACACCCACATGTATCCACAGACCTCTAGACACACAAACTGGATCATAAGACGGGATAGG
>JAOTQJ010025982.1:0-16418 GCA_025642045.1 Solanum sejunctum | reverse complement strand
AGACCAGAGTTTAGCTTATGGGATAACTCACTCTTCGTATGAAGTAACCCTCTTTACGGAATAACTCTCTCTTCGGGGAGGATTTTCACAAAATTACAAATCAGATCATTTCTTCTCCTTATGGGACAACTCCCTCTTTAGATCGAAAACCTATGCTAGGCATATAGTTCAAGGAAAGGGAGAGGGCCCTTGGGGATATCCCTAAGGCCCCCAATCCATCGGTGCTAAGTCTCCATCCTACAAGAATAAATATATGTATACACATATATATATACATACTTTTAAACTACGTAAATCATTTTCGAAATTCTCAGGCTTAAAGGACAAAACATAATTTCATAGTCTATATACTCATACATAGGAATAGCCCATTCATATACAAGATGGTGCAACCACCCAAAATGCTCAAAGAGCCAAAATCAAAGATGTATATGTGATCACAGTATTGTCATAACCAACATTTTATCAAAATCATACCATAAAACAAAATTGGGCTTAACCCAAAATATAATTTCTCAAAATAATCGATGTACATGAATGCATATGCTATGAACAATGAGAGAATGATATGGGTAATTAAGATTAAATGTAAAATAAACAGTTATAATATGAAATTGAAGTGAAGTCATAATTAAATCCATATTTAAATTCATAGTGTAATCACCCATGCCTAAATAATTCTTAAAGGGGACATGCATACTTATAATTTCATAAACCCCAAAGTAAATCCTTATATAATGGTTTAAATCATATTAAACTCATCAAAAAAACACTACCCATGTATCAATAGAATTTTTAGGAATCATAATATTTAAAACCCCAAATTAAAGTAAGCAAAATTCATGTAGGTTTTCTTAAAAATAATTTTGGGTCTCCTTAATTGGAAGGAATCAAGGATCAACCCACATACCTTAGACCTTGAGTTTCTTGGAATTGAGTTTGGGAAGAATGGAATCTTGGAAGTGGGTCTTAGAATCCAAACTTGTTCTTGGGTTTCCTTGAAATTGAATTGGAGCTTAATGGAGGCTCTTGAGAGGATTTGGGAGTGTGATTGAGATGAGAGTAGTGAGTTTTATCCTTTGGAACATTGTTTAGGTCTTTTAGGAAGGTTAAGATAGCATTGGAAGTGTAAAAAGGGCATTAGGGTAATTAGCATTTATGAAAATGCCATTAGTGAACAGATGAAACTTTTGGCAAACTGTTGCTACATGAAAGGTTCCACGAGTCATATAGCATTCCAGGGGTTGTGTGGAGTGCCCTTGACAAGGTACTTGGTCTAAAAACTGAAGTTGGAAATCGATTGGAACAAGACGCTTATTATGACCACAAAAGCCTCCACGGGTCGTGTGGAGCCTCATGGCCCATGTGGAGGCTCGTGGAACCATATTTGGTGCTGGAAAATGTTGCCCAAGCTCCACGCTAAGGACCACGGGTCGTGCCCCATGCCATGGGTCATGGTGAGGGGCGTGGCATAACACTTAGGAAGAAACTCCCCCAAACGCCCACTATTTCTCTATTGTACTCACCCCACTACCAGCCACACGGCCCGTGGCGAGCCACATGGCCTGTGCCACTGGTCATGCCCCATGCCTTTGGCCAAAAATGGCATTTTCCAACTCAATACACCTCACATGACCCATACAAGATACCACTGCCTGTAACAATACATTCAAAATGCTGACACATACTTCTATGCCTACATGATTTAAACATGTAGGGATGGTCACTGCTAGATATCCTTCACGTGGCTAGCTTTGGATTGTTAAACACAAAAGTTGGTGAGTCCTCTAGTTTGGGGATGACATTATAGTTTTCTTTCTAGTTTGATGTATTAAGACATTTTGCTTCTAGTTGTTCATTTCTTTTGCTATGATTGAACTTGAGAGTGAGCTTAAACATGTCCTAGCCCCCTCTATCTGTATGTGAGAGGTATTTTTGGACACTCGCTATGATTGTATCTAGTTTGTTCTTTCTATTATGATTTTTATGTTGTGGCCCTTAGCCACGTTTCCCCTAGTTACCTGCTTCATTTCTTTATGTTTATGACTACGAATGCCCAAGATGCTTAAAATAGCTTAGGTGAAGTCCCTTCGGGTGTCTTATTTGTTGTGTGATGACAAGGCCACGAGGTTGGGTCATTACACAAAGTGTGACATTCCAAAGATAGGTTTCCAAACCTAGTATAGTCACTTTGAGTTTCTTATTATGTCATTTGGAATAGGCAATGGTCTTTCAACTTTTATGGATCTTATAAACAGAATGCTCTAGCAGTACCTCGTACCTCGACATGTTTGTTGATGTGTTATTCGATGATGTCTTGATTTACTCCCACAGCATGAAAGAACATGCTAAACACTATAGAATTGTCATTCAGTCCCTTATGGGTAGACAATTATTTTTAAAATTCTCAAAGTATGAATATTTGTAAAGTTCAGTTAATTTCCTTGGGAATGTAGTTTCTAGTGAGGGTCTTTGTGTTGACTATGAAAAGATTGAGGCAGTAAATTAATAAATTAGTCCCAATATTCTCATTTATCGCAACCTTAATGGATAGACTAACACAAAATGAAGCAAAGTTTCGATTGTCTCAAAGTTGTGAGAAGAGATTTTATGATCTCAAGGATCGATTGACTTTAGCAAAAATTTTCACTGTTCCCGAGGGTGCAAATGACTTTATAGTTTATTATGATGTTTTAAGAGTTGGTATTGGTTATATTTTGATACAGAATGATAGGGTCATTGCTTAATTGTTTAACCAACCGAAGGTTCAGGAGAAGAACTATGCACTCATGGCTTGGAGTTTGCAGTAGTGTTGTTTCCCTTGAAAATTTTGCATCATTACCTTTATGGTGTGCATATTGATGTCTTTGATCATAAGAGTTTATAATATGTTTAATATTCCTTATACACAATACATTTGATAGATTGACTGAAAACTCTCTCTGTTGCATCGTTTTATGATGTAGATTTAGGTGCATATCCTCAGATTCATAGATAGTGATGTTTCAACAGTTCTAGTCAATATTTAATGAGTTTCCTTATTCGATGACTTCATAGATTAGTTATTAGGGAAGCCTTTACTTAGATTCTTTGTTATTTAATTTGAGGTAGCTGGGGGTCCAAATCTTGGCAAAATATATTTTTTATATGAGCAGAAAAATGAGTTTTTTATTTTTAGACTCTCCCCTCTTTCAAACAAAGAAGGTAGGAAGGCGATGTTGATTAGAGATATAGACATTGGCTGAGTAATGTTATATCTATATTAGGCCAAGGATGATAATCTAAAAGACAAGAAAGAGTTTCACAATAAAAGAGCTAGAACATCCAGTCATATGTCTGGTCAGTAGAAGCTCGAAAATGAGAATCAATCATCCTGTTAGAAGAAGTGAACTGGACCTGCTCTATCTTTAGCTAGTGCACCATACCCAGACTTGGAAATTATAAGAAGTGTAGGGAAGTTGATTCTCAATCTCAAGGAAAATTTGCTAAGGGGGGCTTACCTTATCCTTTTTGCCACACGTGTGATAAGAACTATCCAGTATGGTACGGATAGGTGTTACAGATATGGTCAGGTAAGTAATATATTAGGGATTGCCCATTAGTCGAATCGGAAAATGGAGGTAACAAAATTTAGTTCAGTAGACCAATAGCTTCAGTAGGTAGGTTACTCAAAAGGGCACTACTTATAGTGCAAATGGTAGTCAGAATCGCTTTTGCATCTTATCATCTCATCAAGATAAAAGAACTCTCATGATGTGATTACTGGTATGTTAAAAATATAACTTACTTGTTGTTTATACTTTATTAGATCATGGAGCTACATTATCCTTTGTAACTCATTGTGTTGTTGATAAATTAAGTTTTAGTTCTAAACTACTCTTAGAATCTTTTTTTGTCTCTACTCTAGTTTGGGAGTCAGTCTTAGCTAAATGAATTTACAAAAATTGTGTTCTCTCAATCTTTGATAAAGATACTATAGTTGATCTAGTATAGTTAGATATGGTGGATTTTGATGTTATTTTTTGCATGGGCTTTTTACACACGTGCTATGCCCTGGTTCACTGTGGAATCAGAATTGTAAAGTTTCAATTTCCTAATGAGTTAGTCCTAAAGTGAAAGGGTCATTTTATTGTATGTAAGGGTCATTTCATCTCTTTATGTAAAGTCAAAATGATGAGATCCAAGGGTTATCTCTACCATCTAGTTAGGTTTAAGGATTCCAACCTTGACACCCCATCTCTTCATCCAGTCTTTGTAGCATATGAGTTTGCTGAAATCTTTTTTGACAATCCTCTCGTAGTCCTCTTGATATGGATATAGACTGTAGGATAGACATTCTTCCTAATACATAGCCTAACTCTATTCCTCCATGTATAATAGCCCCATTCTACTTAAAAGAAATGAAAGAATAGTTCAAAGACCTCCTAGATAAACGATTCATTAGAACTACCATTTCCTCACAACACACCAATCTTTTTTATTAGCTGGAAAGATAGTTCTATTATATCAGGTATTGACTATCACCGGTTGAAAAGATCATAATTAATAAAAATATCCCCTTCCCAAAATTGAAAACTTATTCAATAAGTTTCAGGGAGCAACTTGTTTCTCTAAATTTGATCTCATATATGAATACCATCAATTTTAAGATACAAAGTGCAATGGCCCCCAGTTTAGGAGCCTAAGAGTGTAGAAAGTTTGTCTGAAAAATGGATCGCAGTCAAGTTTACGAGGGTGACGTTGTAAGTGGTTATATGATTCGTAGGTGAGCTCATCAATGAGGTGCTTAGCTTGAAGGAATTTTGGAGTTATTGAAATATGACTTACGAATTACCAGCATGGGCTGTAGAATATAGCATAACTCATAGAATCCCTTCGTGGAATGGGTCCAAGAAGATGAAAAAAATGGCCAAGTGCAGAGGGACTTTACTAGTTAGGGTTTTACAAGGATCATGTTGAGTTGATTCGAATAGTTCTAAATAATCTTATTCTATCTTATGTATGCATGATGTATATGCATATTTCATGTTTTCAAGATGAACCCCCAAGTTTTAGACCTAAATTATATGAATAAGGTTTTATAAAAGAAGAAAAGTCTTAATCTATGATATGTAAGAATGCGAAGGTTTGCAATGTTAAGAGTTACCCCTCTATGTTATGGATTTACGAGAATGATATGAAAATTTATGTAAGTTCATCAAGTGCTTTCCTTTACATGTCATGAACATTATGAAAGATGAGGTTTATCAAGTATATTATGAAGCTCCTTGAAATTTTGTGAAAGCTATACATTATTGAAAGGTTCTCTTTATGATGTTATAGTACACAAGTCCACAGAAGTCATGATTATATCCTTGACCTACATTCTATTATATTATAAGAAATAGGGGTCACCGCTACTAGAGTATGACTACTAAACCAACCGATAGTAGAGGTTACTTAATAGCAGGCTTTAGTAGATCCACTTAGGTATCTTATGAGGTCACCTTGTCAAGTGATCTCCCCCTTTCTTCCAGTATAGGGGAAACATCGAGATTTTGTGGTTTAGCTCACATGGTTTATGTCGGTTAAAAGGTGCTCTCACATATGTTCATGTTTCTCCTCATGTTCCTAAGGTGTCCTTCTATGATGATTTATGATGGCTCCTTCCTATTATGTCCAAAGGTGTTTTAAGGTTCCTATGACTCATTGTTTCACAAGTTCAAAAGGTATATGACTATATCTTCAAGTATGTAAGGTAGTCTCCATTACGATTACTAATGTTTGTTTCATAATAAAATAGTTTTTTATGCAAAGTGATGAATTATTTACCCAAGGATATTAATATTTTAATTATTCATAACAACATATGTTTCTCTCACTAATCCAAGTCTATGTGTCTCATTATGCTATCAAGGAAAGGTAAATTCTTCATTTCTCATATGCATCATCTCATGGTCCATGGCTAAAGTAATGTGTTAAAAGGTCACCGGTATGTATGTTCTTCTCACACTTCAAAGATGTTTCTACTATGGCATATGATTTGAATCACTATATTTCATCTTTGTCCCAAGTTATATGATTTCCTTATTCATCACTATGTCCATCCATGCATCCTACTAAGTTCTTTCTAAAGTTTCCCTTGTATATTTAAATGATATTGGCTTGATTATGACTTACTAATGCCTGTGTAAACATGTGATTGTACCATAAGACTTAGCATAAATTATCTTATCATTGATACATGTCATGCATTGCATACCTTCATAATAGTGCATTTAAAATACTCATGCATACTTCTATTCTTACATAAGTTAACCATGTAGGTACGGGCGTTCCTCAATATCCTCCATGTGGCTAGCTTTGGAGCATTGAAGATAAAAGTTGGTGAGTCATCTAGTTCGGGCATAACATCCTAGTTTTCTTCGTAGATTGGTGTATTAAGACATTTTACTTCCAATTGTATATTTCTATCCTTTCCACGGAGGTAAATCTTTGCCTGCTAGGCAATAACAAGTTCTAAATTTTATCTTGGAAGAATATGTATTTCTATTACTATGAAATTCATAAATGAAGTAGTTAATGTATTTGATGGTGAGCTTAAACATGCCTTAGCCCCCTCTATATGTATGTTAGAGGTATTGTTGGACACATACCATGATTGTATCTAGTTCATTATTTCCATTACGATTTTTAATTTGTGACCCTTAGCCCCGCTTCCCCTGGTTCCATACTTCATTTCTTTATTTTTATTCCTATGAATGCCCAAGATGCTTAAGATGGCTTGGGTGAGGTACCTTCGGGTGTCTTATTCATTATGTGATGACCACGCCACTAGGTTGGGTCATTACACAAAGTGTGACATTCCAAAGATAGATTTCCAAACTCAGTATGGTCACTCTGAGTTTCTTATTATGTCATTTGGACTAGACAATGCTCTTTCAACTTTTATGGATCTTACAAACAGAATGCTCTAGCAGAACCTCATACCTTGACATGTTTGTTAATATGTTATAAGATGATATCTTCTCCTGCAGTGTGAAAGAGCATGCTAAGCACTATAGAATTATTATTCAGGCCCTTAGGGTTAAACAATTGTTTTTTAAATTCTCAAAGGGTGAATTTTGTAGAGGTCAATTACTTTTCTTGGGAATGTAGTTTCTAGTGAGAGTCTTTGTGTTGACTATGAAAAGATTGAGGTAGCAAAGTAATAAATTAGTCCATATATTCTGAACTCCATTAGAAGCTTTTTGAATCTATCCAGGTAATATGAAATATTTATTGAGGGGTTCTCATTTGTCTCAGCCTCAATGGCTAGATTAACAGAAAATGAACCAAATTTTCAGTGGTCTCAAAGTTGTGAGAAGAGATTTTAAGATCTCAAGGCTCGATTGACTTTGCTCAAATTTTGACATTGTCAAAGGGTGCAGATGACTTTCTAGTTTATTGTGATGTTTTAAGAGTTGGTCTTGGTTATATTTTGATACAGAGTGATAATATCATTGCTTAATTATTTTAAGAAACCTAAGGTTCAAGAAAAGAACTACGTACTCATGGCCTGGAATTCATAGTAGTGATGTTTTCCTTGAAAATTTGCATCATTACCTTTATGGTGTGTATATTGCATCATTACAATATGTTTAATATTCCTTATACACAGTATATTCTATAGATTGACTGAAATTTTTTTCTCTATTTCATCCTTTTATGATGTAAATTTAGGTGCACATCTTTAGATTCGTAGATAGTAATTTTTCGACAGTTCCAGTCAATATTTAGCTAGTCTTCCTTATTCGATGACTTCATAGATTAGTAACTAGGGAAGCCTTTACTTAGATTCTTTGTTCTTTATTTTAAGGTAGCTTGGAGACCAAATCTTAGAAAAACATATTTTTTCCATTCTTAATAGTAAGGGCTTACTTTAGATATTACTTGCTCAGTCATTCATGGATCTTTTGATTTCTTTATTGAGACTTACTAAGTATGTTGAAACGACCCCAAAAAGAGTGCCCGAAAACATGCCTTGGAATGCCCGAAATTTTAAATTCCATATATCTCAAAATCCATTTGCTATTTTGAAAATCCGACTTCATATTCTTGTTCAGGCAGTCCAAATTAGGTGAAAAAGAGTCTAACCCCGATTTAAGAGCGAAAGATTAGCAATTATGAAAATCCAAGAATGCAAATTCTGGTGGGGTTTCCGCATTGCCTTAGCAATGCGCCCCAGTTCATTTTGCGACTATCTTTTTTAGTTCGGTCCAAGACTTGTAAGTCTTGGGCCTAAGTGCTCCCAAACATGTTTTTACCTATACTTAGCCAAATTTCACCCTAATAATACCTTAAACATTTTCCAATACTCATTTAAACACTTATTCATATTTTTACTTCCCAAACTCAAGTCCCAAACACTCATCCCATGCCAAGGTTCCCCTTCAAGGTTCTTCTTCAAGCATTAAGTCTCCATCTCCAATATTTATCAAGTTCATCTCTAAGCCAAGGTATATAAGTTTCTTTCATGGGTTCCTTTCACCATGATAACCAAGCCTCATTTTACTCAAATTACATGATTTCAAATTGATTTACAAATGGGTCTTGCTTATTATGAAATTCACTGTACACTATGTTAAAGCTATGTAAAGTTGTGACTGTTTTGCTATGTTTTGAGCTATAAATCTTGGATCTATTGTAAGATTTGATGAGGAGTTTTGATGTATATGTCTTGAGGGTGTTTCAAGGTGTTGATTGATGATTTTACAATGGATTTTCTTGCATGGTTTTATACTACCATTTCACACTCTTCAAGTGTTTAATAAAATGTCTGGATATGGTTTCTTGACGAATTGAAGGTCCAAAGCATGAGATATGGTATGAATGACTATTTGATGATGGAATGAGCTTATGTATATAAGATATTATATATAAAGTGTTGCATTATACCATGCCCAATTAGGGTGACTTATTTGAGGGGTCAACATCTCAACCACTAGGTTGATGGGTGCTATCATCACTAACCTTGATGAGGGGTTTGTACCTCACACACTAGGGTGATGGGCGCTATCATTAATAACCTTGATGAATGGTTTATACCTCACACACCAGGGTTATGGGTGCTATCATCACTGACCTTGATGAGGGGTTTCTACCTCACACACTAGGGTGATGGGTGCTATTATTACTAACCTACCAAGGGGTTTGTACTTTGGAAATCTAGCTTGGTTTCTTCTACATATATGATATTCTATATGAGCATGAATTACTTAAGCATGTTTTACTTATGCATTAATCATATATGTCATATTGATATAAGTATGCCTATTGCCTATTGTTATGCATTTTCATTATGATGCTCAATTCTTATTTACATTGTATCCTACATACTTAGTACATTCAAATATACTAACACATACTCTATGCCTACATGATGTCACTATATAGGAACTCGTGCCCAAGTTGATCATCCTCCTTCTCCACATGGCTAGTCGGTGCTATTCAAGCTAGTTAGTGAGTCCTCCACTCCGGGGACCTTAGTCTATGATTATCCTATTATCTATTGAGACATTCCTCTTTATTGTCTATTTTGACCATGAGGGTGAGTCCGGTTACTTTGTCTTGGCCCCCATTCTTATCTATGTATAGAGGTACTTGTTACACATGTTATATATCTATGCTAAAAGCCTTGACTCCATAGTTCTTGATGTCCATGATACGAGCTTGTCTTTTATCTCTTGATTAGGATGTTGTGCAAGTTTTTCCCTAGTACTGTTGCCCCTTTTATTATACTTTTATATTGTATCTATTACTACCAAGGATGTATAATGATATTCTAAGAGGCTTGATTGGGGTCCCTTTGGGTTCCCCTTGTGTCGTGTCACATCTAGGCCTTAGGCTTGGGTCGTGACACATGTCTTTCATCTTTCACTTTAATATTCTCATGATATACCTAGATATGTTATATTAAGGGTTATCTTCGGATTATTTATTCTTCCAAGTACCGTATCTAAGCTGGGGTATAGACTCCAGTCATGACAAAACTACTCGTGATGTTGCCAAAAATCTCTCACTTATTTTGTGCAAAACCTTGTTGGTACATGCATATATGGCAT
Source organism: Solanum sejunctum (assembly GCA_025642045.1). NCBI lineage: Eukaryota > Viridiplantae > Streptophyta > Magnoliopsida > Solanales > Solanaceae > Solanum > Solanum sejunctum. Next base: position 6,336 of record JAOTQJ010025982.1, on the reverse strand, counting down.
ATGGTCAACATACTTCTTCATATCTTTGTCATGTGTGTATTTTTTATTTCAGCTACTCCATTTTGTTGTGACATATTTGAGCAAGTCAATTGTCATCTTATCATCTTTCCTTAAGGTAGCCGTTGAACTCAGACAACATGTATTCTCTCCCATTGTCCATACAAGGACATTTGATTCCTCTGTCAATATCACTCTCAACAGTATGTTGGAACTGTTTTAAAACTTCTCAAATACTTCCGACATTTTCTTTCAGAAGTAAATGGGCATGCAACTTAAGAAGTAATCAATGAATCTTACCATGTCTTAGTAATCCCTGGTGGAAGGTTACGTTAATTGTTCAAACATGTCTGAGTGTTGTGCTCCAGTAGCTTCTTGTCTAGATACTCTGAATCTCCATGGTAAAGTTTTTGTGTTTTTTCATATTGATATCCAATAGATATAGTGTCTCCTCTAATTGTAAATTAGGAAGAAACTTTTAATTCTGACTATCACATATGATTTTTACTTCGTTGTAGCTCAGTGCCTAAGACATGTACTCCATGGATCAGTTGTTATAGTACTTTGATTGTTCTCCATGTAAGATGTCTTTGATAACATAACATTGCTTGAATCTAATTATTTTCCCTCCATGATAACAAAGGTTTTACGTTTAAAGATTCAATTTTTAACATTATATCATTTATCCCAAACATAATATAGTTGCCTAAGGATGTTAGTTCAGACATAGATAATAAGTTACTCTTTATATCCTAAACATGGTATACATTTTGAAGTTGCAGTTTCTCGAGCTATGATGAGGCACAAACACCAGCTTGCTAATGTGAGTTATTGACATTCTATAATTATTTTTCACCATTACTGCTCTTCCGCCTTGATACTTGATCACTCATGTTAATAGGATTTTTCACATTACCATTTATGTGATCAGAGAATCTCAAATCAACTATTCAATTATTTTCATAATAGTCTAATTTCTCACTTACCGCACCAAGTGAAACTTTTTTTCTTTGTCAAAATCAAAGGTTACAAGGTGTTTTTGTTATTTTTTCTTTCTTCAACTTCATAAGAGGTCTCAAAACTCCATGATTTTTGTTATCTTGTATTTTTATGTTTCCTTTAGTTTTTTTAAGGTTATCTTCAACTATTTTATACCAATAATTTGTGTCTTAGTGTCCTTTATTTTCATAATTGTTGGAATTGTCCCAGCATCGGCTGTTAAAACCTTAGTTTGCCTTCTTGTAGGCTATAATTATTCTGATATTGATTCTTCTGATTCCTCTACCCACCTACACACTCAGCCGGAATCTTCACTCTTTATCCTATTATCGGTAGCCTTCCCATTTGCTTAAGATTGCATTATCTTCATCTTTTATAGAAATAAGATTTAATATAATGTGTTGCTTTAATTTTATCAATACAAATAAAGAGACAACATTAATAATAATCAAGAAAATAACTGCAAAATCTTTGAACTAAATGGGTCAAAGCGAGAAAGTATAAGAGAAAAGGAATTGCACAAAATGTTTATAAGAAAGAGAGATGAAGTTGTAGATCAAATTAAAAAAATGAAAAGAGATGAACCTTGAATCAGGGCATGAACTCCATTCCCATGAGTATGCCTAATCACCCTCCAAAATTATAAGCTCTCTTGGTGCTATCATAAAACATTTCTTTCTCCTATGCTTATCAAGTGAAAAATCTGAGAAATAAAAAGTAAAAAAAATTATTCAAAAAGAATTGTATTGTATTTATGATTCAATTAGTTCAAATTCACACCATGTACGATCAGAGAATGTGCTTCCTAGCTTTTTTTCATTCCCAAGCATTTTAAACTCACATGTTTGGATGGTTGCTACACAAATATAGTTTCATAATGTATAACATTGTAGTCTTTTAATGATACAATACTTGGATAGATTAATATTTATATTATGTCATATCACACACCAACAATTGAAGATCAAACTTGCTATTATAAAGAAGAGGTGCATATGTAGTAGAGTTATTATAGAAAAGGTATGGACTCTGATAAAATAGGATTATAAAGTAATAAGAAAATGAAAATATAGTAACTATCACAACCCGGACCTAGGTCCTAGATATGACACAGTATATGGGAACTTGATAGTCCCCAAACAAGCCTCAACATACTAAAATTTGCATCATCGGTTCGGAAGCATAGTCAGCAATCAACACATAGTTCTAAGGGACAAAAAAGTAGGACTCACGCTATGGGGGAAATTCTGGTCTTAGGATCTTTCCATTAACTTGAGAACAAGTCACACATCGGTGCTTAAAGATAACCATATAGATAATATAGACTTAACCGTAACACATAATATATAATGTGAAGAGGTTTACAAGATGTCCAATAACGCCTCTATATAGATGGGTCGGGGGCCAAGACATACCCCGGGCTCACCCTCAATACATAAAGAGAAGTAACATAGATAGATAGATGATGGTGCATCCTTGAAAGATAGGAGTCACTACTATAAGTAAATCCAGAATCCAAGCTAAACGTCGAACGGTAGAAAGTCAAAATCCTCGGTCCCTACATAGTAAAATTACGTAGGTAAGAGTATGCATTAGTACATTTGAATGTACTAAGTATGCAGGGTGCGATACATGTAACTTACCAAAACCTACATATCAACGTTAAATGACACGGCACATAATATCAAAATAGTTGAATATTAAAGAATGTAATATAACAAGATGCTACGAAAGTCATGATGCATGGAATACAAATGATGCACTCGTTTATATATATATTTGGGAGGTGACCATAACTGACATAAGTAGACCAAGCGGCTATTATATGGAATACCGATGAAATCCCCTCATCGGTAAAAAGGTGATATACTTGCCAAGGGTAGACAATACTTCACCTTACGGGACAACTCCCTCTTCGTATGAAGTAACCTTCCTTATGGGACAACTCCCTCTTTGGATAGAATTTTCACAAAATCACAAATTAAATCATTTATTCTCCTTATGAGATAACTCCCTCTTCAGATCGAAAACCAATACTAGGCACATAGTTCAAGGAAAGGGAGAGGGCCCTTGGGGATAGCCCTAATGCCCCCAATCCATTGGTGCTAAGTCGTCATCCCACAAGAATAGATATACCTATATATACATACATACATACATACATATATATATACATATAGCGAAAACATTTCATTGCATTCTGAGGCTTAAAGGCCAAAACATAATTTCATAGTCTATATACTCATGCATAGGAATAGCCCATTCATATACAAAATGGTGCAAGCACCCAAAATGCTCAAAGTGCCAAAATCAAAAACATATATGTGATCACAATATTGTCATAACCAATATCTTAAATCAAAATCACATCATAGAACATAATTGGGCTTAACCGATAACATAATTCCCATAATAATCCATGTACATGAATACATATGCTATGAATAATGAGAGAATGGCATGGATACTTAGGATTAAATCTAAAATCAATAATATAATATAAAATTCAATCGAAAACATAATTAAATCCACATTAAAATGCATAGTGTAATCACTCATGCATTTAGAAGCCTTAAAGGGGACATTCATACTTGAAATTCCATAAACCCCAAAGAATATCCTCATGTAATAGTTTAAATTATTAAAATTATCAAATAAACACTATCCATGCATAATTATAATTTTAGGATTTCATGATCTTCAAAACCCCAAAATTTAAGTAACTAGAAATCCATGAGATTGCTTAAAAAAAATTTGGGGTCTCCTTAATTGAAAGGAAGCCAAGGATCAACCCACATACCTTAGACCTTGAGTTCCTTGGAATTAAGTTTGGGAAGAATGGAAGCTTGGAAGTGGGTCTTGGAATCCAAACTTGTTCTTAGGTTCCTTGAAATTGAATTGGAGCTTAATGGAGGCTCTTGAGAGGATTTGGGAGTGTGATTGAGATGAGAATAGTGGGTTTTATCCTTTGGAACATTGTTTAGGTCTTTCAGGAAGGTTAAGATAGCTTAGGAAGTCAAAAAGGATTATTAGAATAATTAGCATTTAGGAAAATACCATTAGTGAACAGATGGACAAATTGGCAAAGTGGTTCCCCGTAGAAGGTCCCACGGGTCATGTGGCGCTCCATGGGTCATGTCGAGTGCCTGTGATAAGGTACTTGTTCTAAAAATTGAAGTTAGAAATCGATTGGAAAATACGTCTCGTCGCGACCACAGAGGCCTCCACGGTTCATGTGGAGCCTCACGGCCCGTGTGGAGGCTCGTGGAACATACTTGGTGCAGGAAAATGTTGACCAGGCTCCACACCAAGGACCACGAGTCATGCACCATGCCACAGGTCGTGTTGAGGGGCATGGCACAACACTTAGCAAGAAAACTCCCCCAAATGCCCACTATTCCTCTCTTGTACTCTCCTCACGACCAGCCACACGGACAATCGCAAGTCACATGGCCCATGCCACTAGTCATGCCCTATGGCTTAGGCTAAAAATGGTCTTTTCCAACTCAAGACACCTCACACGATCCGTACAAGACACCAATGCCCATATAGGTGCCCGTGGGGCTTCACTGCACGGGAGGGTCTCATGAAAATGGTCATAACTCCTTCATCCGATATCAGAATGAGATGACACATGTGCATTGTGAAGCTAACTCAAAGGGGTTTCATTTGACATGTCATGGGCCACCTAATTCCAAATCTGGAGTTATGCTTGTTTAAATTCGACCCTTCTACCGGTATTAGTGTCGAACTTAGCCAATGGAAAATCCTTTGAACTTTGCTTGACATAGGAGGTTATGATGTCCTTAAACAATATAAATAAGCTTGAAGATCCGAGTCCTTACAGTAACTATAAACAATCATAGCAAATTATTCGTTATAGAAAATGGAACTTTCATATTTTATAATGATATGTTTAATGATATGATAAAATAAAATTTAAGTGACAATCAATACAACAAGCAACAACATACCCATTGTGTTCAAAAAAATTTGGTCTAGTGAAGGTAAAGCATACGCATGTCTTTCCGCTATCTTGTGGAGGTAGAGTGGTTGTTACCGACAAACCCTCGACCCAGGTGCATCAATCTCAAATAAAAGAAGAAAAAAATGATGGAGAAATCATAAAAGATTAATAAGAAAAGCGGAATAGAGTTTGTAGGAGTAAAACAATAACAATAAAAAAGTACACAAAATTTTTGTGATAACTGAAATAGAATAAACAACATAAGATAATAATCAATACAAACATTGTATCTAAAATAAAAATAGGATACAATTGAATAGAATAGATAGCAAAAACCCAAAGGGAACATTGTTCAATTTTTGAAATAACCTAGACTTGGGAGGGTGAAATAGCATAAAAATTGGCACTTTATACCTCCCCGTTGCTCAACAAATTAAAAGTGCAAAAATAAACATCAAATATGATATAAGTGTGGCAATCGATGAATTGGAAAGAAAATTATAAGAGATTGGATTACAAGTTTTGATGAATATAAAAAATACTATGTAATTATTTCATTTCACCTACTTGAGCTATCAAAGTAATGTGGAATTAGACAAAGAGCAAGAGGAAGGGCAAGAGTTCAATTGATATCTAGCTCAAAATTAGAGCAATGTAAATATTGTTAAATGACTTTTTAATTATATATGATAGTTGAATCCACTTAGCATACGGAAACATTCTAGTTTAGAAACAAAAAGGGTTCAAAGATTACTTTAGCTTATGAGTTTAAACCCTAAATATGACACCTATAATTCTTTTCTCCATGTATGAATTTTTGATTCCACTACTGTCTTGTACATATGCTGGTAGAGGTGAAAGCAGATGTAGAAATTAATATTGAATTCATCGTAACCAATTAATTTCATAGGAGAGCATGATTTTTTGTGTTAAAAATAATGAACCTACAATGTTAAATGTATAATAAGTTTCAATGTTAAAACACGTTGAAGAATTTATAAAATTTAAATTCTTATTTCATCTCCTGTGAGAGGTAACAGGTACTTATAAATAATTTAGATATGTACACATGTTGACACTAAAATTAAAAAATAAATAAAATTATTTAAAATAACAACATCAAAATAAGATTTTACCAGTTTGCCTCCATCAAGGAGAATGGTAGAATCACACAAACTGAAAAACAACTCCTTTTTGGTGTTGCAAACAATGCAAAAATTGGATCTATCAATTATATCTTGATAATCAGTGTTAGACCCCGTAATTAACGAAATAGAGGTCAATTGCTCATTCGAAAAAATTGTTGTGATTGAGGTGTATTTTAAATTTTACTAACTTATGGTGCGGGAGTATGGAATCAAGTGAATTTTTGC
>JAOTQJ010025972.1:0-16418 GCA_025642045.1 Solanum sejunctum | reverse complement strand
TCATCTTCACATATGTTATTATATATGAGAATGATTTACCTAAGCATGTTTTACTTATGCATTGATCATACATGACATATTACTATATTCTGCCTATTGTCTGTCATTATGCATATTCATTATGAAGCTTGTCTCTTGTTGCATTACATCTCACATACTTAGTACATTCAAACGTACTAATGCATACTCTTGCCTGCATGATATCACCATGTAGGAACCGGTGCCCAAGTTGATCCTCCTCCTCTATGTTGCTAGGTAGTGCTATTCCAAGCTTGTTGGTGAGTCCTATATTCTGGTGACTTTGGTTTATATTTTCCTCTTATCTATGCATTGAGACACTATCTTATGTCCTATTTGACTATGAGGGTAAGCCCGGTTACTTTGTCTTGGCCCTCGCTCTATCTATTTATTTAGAGGTGTTTGTTGGACAGGTTGAGTATTTATGTATGAGCTTTGACTCCTCTATGTTGTTTAAGTATTACACTATCTCTTTCTCAATTGGTTATATTTCCCCTTATTCATGTTTCTTATAATTGTTTATGTTGCTTCCGCGATAAAGGATGTGTAATGATATGCTATGAGCTTGTTTGGGTTCCCTTCGGGTTCCCTATTTGCCAGTCACTTCTAGGCACTAAGCTTGGAATGTGACAAACTTGGTATCAGAATACTAGGTTGATTAATTTTGGAGTCCAACACACTGCGCCAATTAGAGTCCTATTCATAGTTGTGAAGCACGCCAAGACTATGAATAGGAGACTATGAGGAGTTTTGGGAAATGTTTCCCTTCTTCTTATTCTAAGTCGTGCTTTAGAATTGTGATAAGTTGCTTCCCCCCTAACAATTGTTCTTTGTTATGCTAGTCATTCCGAATACTAGAGGAAGATGGGCCCAAACTCCCCAGGAGCAACCTACCAATGGTGAGCTCCGAGATGCTTGCCCAAGTATTGGCCAACCAAGTCCAACAAGGGGCCCAAGCCCCTCATGCTACTACCCCGGGAGCTAGAGTAAGGGACTTCATGAGGATGAATCCTCTGGTTATCCATGGCTCAAAGGTGGATGAGGATCCATAAGAGTTTATTAATAAAATTTACAAAATCTTGTCGATCATGAGAGTTGGGCCAAATGAGAAGGCGGAGTTAGAAGTGTACCAACTAAAAGAGGTGGCCCAAATTTGGTTTTATCAATGAAAGATAAGAAGGGTAATTGCTATATGGTGCTTTGGGAGGAATTTAAATTGGCCTTCCTTTATCAGTTCTTCCCTTTTGAGCTTAGGAAAGCAAAGTTGGTTGAGTTTAAGAACTTGAAACAAGGTGGTATGAGTGTGAGGGAGTATTCCCTCAAATTTAATCAACTTTCAAAAACTATGCTCCTTATTTGGTGGCCAACCCTAGGTCAAGGATGAATAAGTTCATTATGGGGTCTCTGATTTGGTAAGTAAAGAGTGCCAGTCCACCTTGCTTATTAGTGATATGAACTTGTCTTGGTTAATGACATATGTTGAACAAATGGAAGAAGAAAAGTTGAGAAAGAAGAGAGCTCATATTAGGGGTGGTCGATTCCATCAAGGCCAAGGGCCCTCTCATGCTATAAATAGGGAATTTTCCCAATGATTTCCCTAGGCCCCACGGTGTAGGTTTTGGCTTCTAATATATGTGTCCTAGATGTGGTAAGAGACATAATATCCCATGTTTGGATGGTACTAGTGCATACTATGGTTGTAGGGAGCTTGGTCACAAGAAGGTGGATTGTCTAAGAAACCATAGCAAGGTTCGGGGTGCAAATATGATCCCATTGGGTAGAGGTGGTCCTCAAAGTGGTGCCCCAAGGCATAATCAATTCTATGCTCTGCATGGAAGGCAAAGGGTTGGTCAGGTCGCCGATACAGATACCATTATGTTGAAAATCTTTGATCTTGATATATATGCTTTGATTGATCCGGGTGCCACCCTTTCCTTTATTACTCCCTTTGTTGCTAAAATGTTCCATGTTGAATCAGAGTTGTTGCATGAGTCATATGAACTATCTACTCCTATTGGTGCATCTATTGTTTCTAGGAGGGTGTATAGAAATTATTCGATTTGTATCTTGCATAAAATCTTACCTTGTGATTTTGTTGAATTAGATATGGTTGATTTTGATGTTATTCTAGGGATGGATTGGTTGCATGCATATTATGCTTCTACTAGTTGTAGGACCCATAGGGTCAAGTTTTAATTTCCAAACCAACCCATCCTTGGGTGTGAAAGTCATGATGTAATAGTGAGGGTAGGTTAATCTCATGCATTAAAGCCTATAAATTGATTTCCAAGGGGTGTTTGCATCATCTTATGAGAGTCAAAGATATGGAGTCCAAAGTCCCTTCCATTGAGTCAGTCCTGGTTGTAAATAAATTTCTTGATGTCTTTCCAAATGATCTTCCCTGTGTCCTTTTTAAAAGGGAGATAGATTTTGGAATAGATCTCCTCCCTGACACCCAACCTATCTCCATTTTCTCTTACCGTATGGCCCCAGCGGAGTTGAAGGAGTTAAAAGAGCAATTGAAAGATTTGTTGGAGAAGGGACTTATTAGATCTAGACAATCAGCTTGGATTGTACCAATGTTGTTTGTAAAGAATAAATATGGGTCACGTAGAATGTGCATTGACTATTGGCAACTTAATAGGGTCATTATAAAGAATAGATATCCTCTTCCAAGGATTGATGACTTGTTTGACCAATTGCAATGGGCTAGCGTTTTCTCTAAGATTTATCTTCGGTCCGGGTACAATCAAGTAAAGGTGAGGGAGTGTGATAGTCCAAGGACTTTCCAGACTAGATATGGAAATTATAAATTTGTGGTGATGTCCTTTGGATTGACTAATATGTCGGCCATCTTCATGGACCTAAGGAATAGGGTCTTCAAGCCCTATCATGATTCCTTTGTTGTGGTCTTCATTGATGATATTTTGATTTATTCACATAGTAGGGAAGAGCATATAGGCAATTTGAGGGTCATGTTGTAAAGATTGAGGGAGGAGAGATTGTATGTCAAATATGATAAGTGTGAATTTTGGTTGAAGAAGGTCGCATTCTTGGGTCATGTGGTGTCTTGGGATGGTATAAAAGTAGATCCTAAGAAAATTGATGTGATTAGAAATTTGCCTAGACATTTGACCCTATCGGATATTAGGAGTTTCTTGGGCCTTGCGGGTTACTATAGAAGGTTTGTGAATAGATTCTCCTCCATTGCTTCTCCTATGAAAAAATTGACTCAAAAGAAGGTTAAGTTTGTGTGGATCGATGAATGTGAGAAAAATTTCCAAACACTGAATGATAGACTTGTGTCTGCTCCTATATTGTCACTACCAAATGGACTTGAGAGTTTCATTATGTATTGTGATGCATCTAGAGTTGGTTTTAGTTATGTACTAATGCAAAATGGTAAGGTCATAGCGCGTGCTTCTAGGCAACTCAAAGTGCATGAAGAGAACTACCCTACCCATGATCTTGAATTGGCCATCGTGGTATTTGCATTAAAGATTTGGCATCATTATTTATATGGAGTGCATGTTGATATCTTCACCAATCATAAGAGCCTTCAATTTGTCTTCGCTCAAAAAGAACTCAACTTAAGACATAGAAGGTAGCTAGAACTCCTTAAGGACTATTACATAAGTGTGCATTACCATCTTGGTAAGGCAAATGTTGTGGCGGATTCTTTGAGTTAGGTGTCCATTGATAGCCTAGCTCATGTGGATAGTGGTAAAAGAGAGATGACTAGGGAGGTGCATGGGTTGGCTAGATTGGGGGTGAGGTTGGAAGATATGGGTAATTGTGTTGTTGTTGTTGATAGTTTCAAATCTTCTTTGGTTGATGAGGTGATAGCAAAACAAGATCTAGACTCCTCCTTGCTTGAGTTGAAGGCCTTGGTTAAAGAAGGGAAGATAGAGGTTTTCTCCCAAGGGGAAAGGGCCCTTAGATACCAAGTTAGGTTGTGTTTGCCATGTGTTGATGGTCTAAGAGAGAGAATTCTTGATGAAGCCCATAATTCTTCATATTCTATCCATTCCAGTTCTACCAAAATGTATAGAGACTTGACGGATGTGTATTGGTGGGGAGGCATGAAGAAAGATATTGCTAATTTTTTTTCGATTGCCACAGTTGTCAACAATTCAAAGCCGAACATCAAAGGACTATCCCAAGACATAGAGATTCCTACTTGGAAGTAAGAGGTAGTTAATATGGATTTTGTGGTTGGGTTTCCCAAGACTAGAAAAGGTTTTGATTCCATATAGGATATGGTTGACAGGATGATGAAATTGGCTTACTTTCTACTGGTCAAGACTTCATATGGAGCTGAAGAGTATGCAAGGTTGTACATCCATGAGTTGGTGAGGTTGCATGGAGTTCCTTTATCCATTATATTGTATTATGGTGCACAATTTTCTTCACACTTTTGGAGATCTTTTTGAAGGGGTCTTGGAACCAAAGTTCACCTTAGTACAGCGTTCCACCCTTAAACAGATGACCAAGCCAAGAGGACGATTCAAACACTTGTGGATATGCTTAGGGCTTGTGTCTTGGAGCTTAAAGGTAGTTGGGATGACTATCTTCCATTGATTGAGTTTGCCTACAACAACAGCTATCACTCTAGCATCGGTATGTCTCCTTTTGAAGCTCTTTATGGGAGATGTTGTAAATCACCAGTGAGTTGGATTGAGATTTGGAGAGGTGGCCTTATTGGGGATGGATCTAGTTATGGATGCTCCTGAGAAGGTTAATATGATTAGGGAAAGGTTGAGGGCAGCTAAAAGTCGTAAAAAATCATATGCCAATGTAAGGAGAAGGGACCTAGAATTCCAAGTGGAGGATTGGGTTTAGTTGAAAGGTTCTCCAATAAAAGGTGTGGTCCATTTTGGTAAGAAGGGGAAGTTGAGTCCACGGTATGTTGGTCCTTACGAGGTGATAAAAAGGGTTGGCAAGGTAGCTTATGAGTTGAAGTTGCCTAGCAAAATGAATTTGGTCCGTCCGGTATTCTATGTTTCTATATTGAGAAAGTGTGTTTTTGATCCTAATACCATTGTGCCTCTTGACGTTGTGGGTGTTGTTGAGGCTAACTTGACTTATGAGGAGGTTTCGGTTGAGATCTTGGATAGACAAGTAAAGAGATTGAGGAACAAATAGGTGGCATTTGATAAGGCCCTTTGGAGGAACCAACAAGTCGAGAGTGCTACTAGGGAGGCCGAAACGGATATGCAAAAGTGGTACCCTTATCTCTTTCACTCCAAAATCCTAAGGTACTAATTCAAAGTCCCCTAAGTGACTTCAAGTCTTACATTTCAGCCCCTATGTCATTCATGTGCATTCATGTTTAAGTTGGTAATTCATGATGATTTCATACTTATAATGGGATTTTGAAAGTGATGTTTAAAATGTTATGTTGCATGCATATTGGGGCTTATTTGTTTATGATTATTCTTGTCTTGTATGTCTCTTCTACTTTCAGTGATGAATGTTCCCAAGGGGGAGATATTGAAACGACCCCAAAAGTACCAGAAACATGCCTTGGAAGTGTCCGGCATATTGTTTCCTATATATCTACAAATTTGTTTGGAATTTCAAGAATCTAACGTCATATTCTTGTTCAGAGGGTCCAAATTAGGATGGTAAGGGTCTAATCTTGAATCTTGAATTTGAAGCAAAGGAATCTAATTATGAAATTTCGGTTGGTGCAATTTCAAGTGAGGGTCCACAATCTCTTCGCGACGTGGAGAGTTGTATTTTCCTACACTATCTTTTCCAAGTTCGCCCAAAATTTCTAAGTGTTGGACCTAAGTTTTCTCAAACATTTTTCACCTATACTTAGCCTTGTTTCACCCTTATATGACCCAAAAACGTTCCCTAATATTTCCCTAAACACTTAGACTCATTTCTAACCCTAAATTCAAGTCCCAAACTCAAGGCCAATCTTAAGGATTTCTTCAAGGATCTCACCCAAGCTTCAAATCACTATTAAAGTCTTCTTCAAGAACTTCACAAAAGCTAAGGTATGTGGTGTTAAACCATTTGGTCCTTTCACCCATGGTGCCTAAACCCTCTTTTACTTAATATTGCATGATTTAAGGTTGATTTTACATATGGGTCTTGTATATTGAGAAATTTACTGCACAGTGATTTTAGTTCATGAAAGTATGGTTGTTTTAGCATGTTTTGAGCTTCAAATCTTGGATCTAATGTTAGATTTGATGAGAGGTTTTGATATGAATGTCTTGGGAGTATTTCAAGGTAGTGATTAAAGGTTTTACCACAGATTTTCCTGCATGATTTTATCTCCAAATTGCATGCTCTTTTACCCTCATTACACACCCCTAAGTTGTTTGATAAAATGTCCAGTGATGTTTTTCTTAAGGAATTGAAGGTCCAAAACATAAGATATGATATGAATGATGTTATGATGATGGAATAGCTTATGTACATGATTATTCCTACATGAAGTATTGCATTAGAGCTTATGATGAATCCTATATAAAGTGTTGCATAAACCATGCCCGATCCGGGGGGACAAGAGCCCGGGTAACCTAGAATAAGGGTTAAAACTCATCTCTACCATGGTAAAGGGGTGGAATCATCACTAACCTAAAATAAGGGTTAGTACTCATCTCCACCTAGGTGATGGGGTGGCAACATCACCAACCTAGAATGAGGGTTAATACTTATCTCCACCTAGGTGCTGGGTGACAACATCACCAACCTACCAAGGGATTAAAACCTTGAAAATATAGCTTGGTCTCATATTCACATATGTTATTCTATATGAGCATGATTTACATAATCATGTTTTACTTATGCATTGATCATACATGACATATTGCTATATAATGCCCATTGCTTATTGTTATGCATGCTGATTATGAAGCTTGTCTCTTGTTTCATTGCATCCCACATACTTAATATATTCAAAGGTACTAATGCATACTTTTGCCTACATGATATGACCATGTAGGAACCAGTGCTTAAGTTGATCATCATCCTCCACGTGGCTAAGCGATGCTATTCTAGTCTTGTTAGTGAGTCCTCCATTTTGGGGACTTTGGTTATGTTTCCCTCTTATCTATGTATTGAGACACTATCTTATGTTCTATTTGACTATGAGGGTGAGCCCGATTACTTTGTCTTGGCCCCCACTCTATCTATGTATTTGGAGGTGTTTGTTGGAGAGTTGAGTATTTATGTATGAGCTTTGACTCCTCAATGTTGTTTAAGTATTACACTCTCTCTTTCTTAGTCCTATTTCTACTTGTTCATGTTTCTTATGATGTTTTATATTGCTACCATAATCAAGGATGTGTAATGATATGCTATGAGGCTTATTTGGGGTCCTTTCAAGTTCCTCGTTCGCCGATCACGTCTAGGCCCTAGGCTTTGGACGTGACACATCTGAATGCTGAATGAAAGCTATTGTTGTAGAAAAACTCTATCAAAGGCAAGTTGTCATCCTAATTACCTTTAAAGTCAATGGCGCAAGCTCTCAACATATCCTCCAAGGTCTGAATTATGTGCTCTGCCTAGCCATCTGTCTGAGGGTGGAAACTTATGCTAAGGAGCACATTCGTACCTAAACCCTTCTAAAAAGATCTCCAAAACTGGGCAATGAATTGGGATCCTCTCTGAAATGAAGGAAAATCAAACTCCATGCAACCTAACAATCTCCCTTATGTAAAGTCGGGCATAATTCTTTGTCGTGTCGGTTATCTTTACCGCTAACAAGTGAGCGAACTTAGTCATCCTGTCAACTATCACCAAAATTGAGTCATGCTATCTGTGAGATCTTGGTATACTTGTAATGAAGTCCATATTAATTATATCCCACTTGCACTTTGGGATCTCAAAGTTCTAAGCTACTCCACATGGCCTTTGGGCAACTTTAACTTGTTGATAATTTGGGCAGTTGGAAACAAACTCAGCAATATTTTTTTCATTCCACTCCACCAATAAACTTCCCTCAAGTCATAGTACATCTTGATAGACCCTGGGTGAATGGAATATCTAGAGCTATAGGCCTCTACCATAATCCTCTTTTGAACCCCATCCATATCAGGAACACACAATCTGCCTTGATATCCCAATACTCTATCTCCCCCTTTGGCAAAAGACATCATTTTCTACTTATGCATATCCTCCTTCAACTATAGTAAGAATGGATCTTGGTCTTGTTTCTCCTTCACCTCCAATACCAAAGATGATGTGGATCAATTATGCACAAGAACTGCTCCTTCACCTGATTCATCTAATTGGACTCCTAATCGTGCCAGTTTATACACCTCTATAGCTAACTCTCTCTTCTCCTCTTCTATATGGGTGGTGCTTCCCATGGACAACCTGCTAAGAGCATCAGCAACCACATTAGATTTACCTGGGTTGTAGAGGATACTCATGTCATAGTCCTTAAGTAACTCAAGCCATCTCCTCTGCTGCAAGTTAAGCTCCTTCCGGGTGAAGACGTATTGCAAGCTCTTGTGGTTTGTGAATACATCAACATGTGCTCCATACAAATGGTTGCTCCATAACTTGAGAGAAAATGGCACTGTCGCCAACTTTAAGTAGTGAGTGGGATAACTTTTCTCATGCACGTTAAGTTGTCTAGAAGTATAGGCAATCATATTTCCCTTCTGCATCAACACACATCCTAATTCCACTCTAGAAGCATCACAACAAATGACAAATCCATCCATTCCATTAGGCAAGGTCAACACTAGTGTAGTGGTTAAGCTCGTCTTCAACTCTTGGAAACTCCACTCACACTCATCAAACCATTGAAACTTGACCTACTTCTGAGTCAATTTGGTCAAAGGTGCAGATATGAATGAAAATCCTTCAACAAACATCCAATAATAACCATCCAATCCAAGAAACCTCCTTATATTAGTCGATGAAGTTGGTCTTGGCCAGTTCTTAACCCCCTCAATCTTTTGAGTGTCCACTCGAATTCCATCTCCAAAAATCACAAGACATAAGAAAGCCACAAATTTGAGCCAAAATTCACACTTGAAAAACTTTGCATGTAATCCATTATCTCTGATCATCTGCAAAACAATTCTAAGGTGATTGGCATGTCCTCCTCATCTGTGGAATACACCAAAATATCATCACTAAACAACATCACGGGCATCTCTAGATACCATCTGAATACCTTGTTCATTAGATCCATAAACTCTATGGGTGCATTTGTCAGCCCAAATGACATCACCAAGAATTCAAAATGACCATATTAAGTTCAAAAAGCCATCTTTGTGGTGTCACATTATCTTACCTTTAACTAATGATAGCTAGATCTAAGGTCTATCTTGGGGAGAACAGTGACACCCTCAAGTTGTCAAATAAATCATCAATCCTTAAAAAGGGATACTTATTCTTAACACCTTATTCAACTAATGGTAGTTGATAGACATCCTCAGAGAACTGAAACAACACCAAAAGTGCCTGAAAACATGCCTTAGAAATGCCAAGAATTTTAAATTCCATATATCTCAAAATGTGTTTGTTATTTTAAAAATTTGACTTCATATTCTTGTTTAGAGTGTTAAAACTAGGGGGAGTATCTAATCCCAATTTTAGAGCAACCATATCAAAATTCAAAAATCCCACGGTGCAATTTCCAATGAGGTTTTCGTGTTGCCTCTGCGATCTTCCTCTGTCTATTTTGGGGATTGTGTTTCTTAGTACGGTCCAAGATTTTTAAGTCTTGGGCCTAAGTGTTCCTAAACATGTTTTTACCCATACTTATCCTTATTTCACCCTCATATCATCCTAAATATTTCCTAATACTCACTCAAAAACGTAGCCATATTTTCACTCCCAAAATTCGTCCCAAACCCTCATCCCAAGCTAAGGTTTTCCTTCAATGTTCTTCTTCAAGCTTTAAGTCTCCATATTCAATCTTCATCAAGTTTATCTCTAAACTAAGGTATGTGGGTTTCTTTCATGGGTTCCTTCCACCCGTGATACCCAAGTCTCTTTTCACTCAAATTGCATGATTTAAAGTTGATTGCAAAAAGGGTCTTGCTTACTATGAAATTCACTACTCACTATGTTAAAGCTATGTGAAATTGTGACTATTTTTCTATGTTGTGAGCTATGAATCTTTGATCTATTGTAAGATTTGAGGAGGGGTTTTGATTTATGTTGCTTAAAGGTGTTGCAGGGTGTTGATTGAAGGTTTTGCAATGGATTTTCTTGCATGATTTTATCTCTATATTGCATGGTCTTATACTAGCATTACATACCCTCTAAGTGTTTGATAAAATATTTAGATATGGTTTATTGAGGAGTTGAAGGTCCAAAGCATGAGATCTGATATGATTAACTATATGATGATGAAATGAGCTTATGTATATGATATATTCTATATAAATTATTATATTAAACCATACCAAATCCAGTGGGGATAGGAGCTCGCGTAACCAAGGTGAGGCTTTGTACTCATCATCCATGTGATGGATTTGTACTTTGCTAGCGTGGTGATAATGTGTGGTTATCATCAATCATGTAAAGGGTTTGTACCACAATGCTAGGGTGATGGCATGAATCCATCATTAATCACCATGGGGTTTGTACCTTACAAAGCTAGCTTGGTCTCTTCTACACATATGATACCCTATATGAGCATGAGTTACTTAAGAATGTTTTACTTATGCATTGATCATACATGTCGTATTGTAATATGATGTTTATTGCTTATTGTTATGCATTTTGATTATGATGTTCATCTCTTGTTGCATTGCATCCTACATACTTAGTATATTCAAGTGTACTAACACATACTCTATGCCTACATAATGTCACCATATAGGAACCGGTGCCTAAGTTGATCCTCCTCCTCCTCCTCCACATGGCTAGTTCGATACTACTCCAACTAGTTGGTGAATCCTTTACTTTGGGGACCTTAGTCTTTTGCTCTTATTATGTATTAAGACATTCTTCCTTATGTTCTATTTTGCTATGAGAGTGAGCTCAGTTGCTTTGTCTTGGCCCCCGCTCTTATCTATGTATTAGAGGTGTTTATCTATATGTTATGTATCTATGATATAAGCTTGACTCTTGTCTCTTGATTATAATGTTATGCAAGCTTTTTCCTTAGTTTCACTGACCCTATTCGTACTCTTTTATGTTGTTTATATGCTTCTATGACCAATGATGTGAAATGAAAAGTTAAGAGGCTTGTTTAGATTCCACCGAGTTCTCCATTCGCTGTGTCACATCTAGGCCCTAGGCTTGGTCATGACAAACTTTGTATCAGAGCACTAGGTTGATAGATCCTCTATGTCCAACACACCACGTTGATTCAAGTCCTATTCATGGTTGTGAAGTGTGCCATGACTATGAATGCGAGGCTATGAGACATTTTAGGAAATGTTTCCCTTCTTCATGTTCTAAGTCATGCTATAAAGTGGGGGTATATTTTCCCCCTCATGAGTGTTCGTTACTATGCTAGATTATGCCAAATACTCAAGGAAGAAGGGTCCAAACTCCTGAGGAGCAATCTACCAATGGTGAGCTCTGAGATGCTCTTACTATGCTTGCCCAAGTTGGGGCCAACCAAGTCAATCAAGGGGCCCAGGCCCCTCATGCTACTACCCTAGGAGCTAGGATAAGAGACTTCATGAGAAAGAATCCTCTGGCATTCTATGGTTCAAAGGTTTGATAAAGATCTACAAGAGTTCATTGATAAGGTCTACAAAATCTTGAATTGGGCCGAATGAAAAGGCAGAGTTGGCAGTGTACCAACTCAAAGGGTAGCCCAAATATGGTATGACCAATGGAAGGGTGAGAAGGGAATTGGTAATGTGTGCTTTAGGAAGAGTTCAAATTGTGTTTCCTTAATCAGTTTTTCTCTCTTGAGCTTAGGGAAGCAAAGATGGTAGAGTTCATAAACTTGAAACAAGGTGCTATGAGTGTGAGAGAGTATGCCCTCAAGTTTAATCAACTTTCAAAGTATGTTCCTCATTTGCTAGCTGATCCTAGATCTAGGATAAATAATTTGTGATGGAGGTCACCGATGTGGTAAATGAAGAATGTCGATCCACCATGCTAATTAATGATATGGACTTGTCTCAGTTAATGACATATGCCTAGCAAATGGATAAAGAAAAGTTGAGGAAGAGAAGGGGATATGAGACCAAGAGGGCCTGATTTGAGGGCAAATTCCAAAAGGGTGCTAGACTTCTTCAAGGCCAAGGGCTTACTCATGCTACTAATAGGGGGTCGCCAATGACTTCCCTAAGCCTCATGGTGTTGGTTGTGTGGCTCCTAAAGATGTGTGCCCTAAATGTTGAAAAGGCCATGGAGGCACATGTTTAAAGTGTTCTAATCCATGCTATTAATATGGGGTGCTTGTTTACAAGAAGGTAGATTATCCAAGAAGCCCTGGCAAGGACCAGGGTGCAAATGTAGGCCCATTGGGTAGAGGTGGTCCTCAAGGTGGTGCCCTAAGACACAACCAGTTTTATGCACTACATAGGAGGTAAGGGTTGGTAAGGTCCCCCATGTTGTTACCGGTATATTGAAAATCTTTAACTTTGATGTGTATGGTTTGATTGATTCGGGCGCCACTCTCTCCTTTGTTACCCCTTTTGTTGCTAAAATGTTCCATGTTGTCCTAGAGTTGTTTCATGAGTCACATGAAGTGTCTACTCCTATTGTTACCTCTATCATTGCTAGGAAAGTTTATAGAAGTTATCCTATTTGCATTTTTCATAAGTTGTTGCCTTGTGATCTTGTTGAATTAAACATGGTAGATTTTGAGATGGGATAGATTGGTTGCATGCCTACTATGCTTCTATTGATTGTAGAACCCATAGGGTCAAGTTTCAATTTTTCTAATGAACCCATCCTTGAGTGGGAAAGTCAAGATGTGGTGGTCAGGGATAGATTCATTTCATGGATTAAGGCCCATAAGTTTATCTCTAGGGGGTGACTTTACCATCTTGTGAGGGTTAAAGATGTGGAGTCCAAAGTCCCTTTCATTGAGTCAGTTCCGATTGTAAATGAGTTTCTGTCTTCCCAAATAACCTTTCCAGTGTTCCCTCCCAAAAGGGAGATAGATATTGGCATAGATCTCCTTCCCGATACTCAACCTATCTCCATTCCCCCTTATCATATGACCCCGACAGAGTTGAAGGAGTTAAAGGAATAATTGAAAAGATTTATTGGAAAAGGGATTTATTAGACCTAATCAATCACCTTGGGGTGCTCCAGTGTTATTTGTGAAAGAGAAGGATGGGTTACTTAGAATGTGCATTAACTACTGGCAACTCAATATGGTCACCATTAAGAATAGGTATACTCTTCCAAGGATTGATGATTTTTTTGACCAACTGCAAGGGGATAGCTTCTTCTCAAAGATTGATATTCAATCCGAGTATTATCAAGTGAGGGTTAGGGAGTGTTATATTCTCAAGATGGCCTTCTGGACTGGATATGGGAATTATGAGTTTGTTATGATGTCGTTTGGGTTGACCAATGTACTGGCCATCTTCATGGACCTAATGAACAAGGTCTTCTAACCTTATTCCTTTGTTGTGGTCTTCATTAATGATATATTGATCTATTCACATAATAGGGAGGTGCATATGGGTCATTTGAGGGTGGTGCTGCAAAGCTTGATGGAGGAGAAATTGTATGCTAAATATGATAAGTGTGACTTTTAGTTGAAGGAAGTTGCATTCTTTGGTCATGTGGTATTTGAGGATGGTATAAAAGTGGATCCTAAGAAAACCAATGTGATTAGAAATTGACTTAGACCATTGATCCATTGGATATTAGGAGTTTGTTGGGCCTAGCGGGTTATTATAGAAGGTTTATGAATGGGTTCTCCCCCATTGCTTCCCCTATGACCAAATAGACTCAAAAGAAGGTTAAGTTTGTATGGACCAATGAATGTGAGAGGAGCTTCCAAACTTTGAAAGACAAGCTTGTGTCCGCTCCTATATTGTCACTACCGGATGGGCTTGAGGTTTTTGTTGTGTATTGTGATGCATCTAGAGTCGGTTTGGGTTATGTGTTGATGCTAAATGGTAAGGTCATAGCTTATGCTTCTAGACAACTCAAGGAACCTGAAAGAAACTACCCGAACCATGATCTAGAGTTAGCCACCATTGTGTTTTCATTGAAGATTTGGCGTTACTACTTGTATGGGGTGCATGTTGATGTTTTCATCGATTACAAGAGCCTCCGATATGTCTTCACTCAAAAATACCTCAACTTGAGGCAAAGGAGATGGTTAGAACTTCTTAAGGACTATGACATGATGTGCACTATCATCCGGGTAAGGCAAATATAGTGGTGGATGGATTCAGTAGGGTGTATATGCGTAGCTTAGCCCATGTTAATGGTGGTGGGTACATGGTTAGGGAGGTCCATCAATTGGCCAGATTGGGGGTTAGTTTAGAAGAGGTTGGTGGTGATGGTGTTATGGTTATTGATGGGTCTAAGCCTTCTTTAGTTGATGAGGTGATGGTAATACAAGACCTTGACTCCTCCTTGCTTGAATTGAAGGCCTTGGTGAAAGAGGGCAGAGTAAAGGTTTTCTCCCAAGGGGGAGTTGGTACCCTTAGGTACCAAGGTAGGTTATGTGTGCCTTGTATTGATGATTTGAGGGAGAAAATTCTTGATGATGCCTAAAATTCTTGTTATTTTATCCACCCTGGTTCCACCAAAATGTATAGAGACTTGAGAGATGTGTATTGGTGAGGAGACATGAAGAGGGATATTGCCAAATTCGTTTTCGATTGTCGTAGTTATCAATAAGTCAAAGTCGAACATCAAAGGCCAGGTGGCCTAACCCAAAGTATAGAGATCCCCACATGGAAGTGGGATGTGATTAATATGGATTTTCTTATTGGGTTTCCCAAGACTAGAAAAGGTTTTAATTCCATTATGGTTGATAGAATGACAAAATTGGCCTACTTTCTACCGGTTAAGACCACATATGGGGCTGAAGAGTATGCAAGGTTGTATATCCATGAGATGGTGAGGTTGCATAGGGTTCCTTTGTCTATCATATCATATCATGGTTCACAATTCACTTCCCACTTTTGAAGGTCTTTTCAAAAGGGTCTTTGTACAAAAGTTCACCTTAGTATGACCTTTCACCCCTAAATGGATGGTCAAGCCGCAAGAACCATTTAAACACTTGAGGATATGCTAAGGTTTTTGTATTGGAGTGGAGGGGTAGTTCAAATGACCATCTTCCTTTGATTGAGTGCGCCTACAACAATAGCTATCACTCTAGCATCAGTATGGCTCTTTTTGAGGCTCTTTATGGGAGATGTTGTAGATCATCGGTTGGTTGGTTTGATTGGAGAGGTGGATTTATTGGGGCTGGATCTAGTCATGGATGAGAAGGTGAGGATTATTAGCGAAAGGTTAAAGATGGCCCAAAGTCATCAAAAATCCTATGCCGATGTGAGAAAAAAAGACCTTGAATTCAAAGTGGGTGATTGGATTTATTTGAAAGTTTCTCCAATGAAAGGTGTGGTATATTTTGTTAAAAAGAAAAAGTTGAGTCCAAGATATAATGGTCCTTATAAGGTCTTGAAGAGGGTTGGAAAGGTAGCTTATGAATTGAAGTTGCCTAGTGAAATGAATTTGGTTCATCAGTGTTCCATGTCTCTATGTTGAGGAAATGTATTGGTGATCCTAATGCCATTGTATCTATTGATGTTGTGGGTGTTGTTGAGTATAAATTGACCTATAAGTAGGTTCTAGTTCATATTTTTGATAGGCAATTAAAGAGATTGAGGAACAAGGAGATGACATCCGTTAAGGTTCTTTGGAGAAATCAACAAATCGAAGGTGCTACTTGGGAGGCCAAAGCGAACATGCAAAAGCTGTATCCTTATCTTTTCCACTCCAATCAAGCCTAAAGTAGTAATTATAAGTCCCCTATGTGATTATAAATCTTATGTTTTGTCCCCTATGTCATTCATATGCATTCATGTTTAAGTTGGCAAGTTATTATGATTTTACACATATGTTGAGTTTTTGAAATGGTGCTTTAAATGTGATATTGCATTCTTATTGGGGCTAGTTTTTTTATGATCACTATTGTCATGTATGTCTACTTTACATTCAGGGATGAATATTCTCAAGGGGGAGATATTGAAACAACCCTAAAAGTGCCCAAAAACATGCTCGAAAATGCCCAAAATATTAAATTCTATATATCTCAAAATACTTTGTCATTTCAAAAATCCAACTTCATATTCTTGTTCTGGAGGTCAAATTTAGGGGAAAAAGGGTTTAACCCTAATTTTAGAGCAACCATATCAAAATTTAAAAATCCCACTGTGCATTTTTCTAGTGACGACACGCCTCTGCCTATTTTGGGGATTGTTTTCTTAGTTCGGTCCAAGACTTCTAAGTCTTGGGCCTAAGTGTTC
>JAOTQJ010025961.1:0-10018 GCA_025642045.1 Solanum sejunctum | reverse complement strand
GGGAGATTTGTCACAAGATAATAGATTGTCCTCGTAAATGCAATAAGAGTAAAGTTGGTGTTGATGAGGTGACTTGTCTTGGATGCCCAAAATATGGGAGGAATCATTGTGGTGCATATTGGAGAAACATGGGTGCATGCTTTGGGTGTGGTGAGATGGGCCACAAAATTTTGAAATGTCCTTATGCTCACAAGAAAGGTAAGGGTGGACGACCACTAGGAGAAGGTGGTCATCATGATAAGGGGCTCAAGGAGGGGATAAAGTGCCCGACATTGCTACCGATATATTAAAATTTCCTTTGGTTTGGATATTTATGCCTTGATGGGCCCGATTGCCACTTTCTATTTTATTATTCTTTCTTACTGCTAGTGAGCTGTGAGTGTGCCCCGAGTTATTGTGTGAACCTTTGGTGTTTATCTTTTTTTTAAGTATATCATTGATATAAAGTTCTTAGATGTTGTTCCGTGTTCATATTGTATTAGGGCTTGCCTTGTGAATTGTTGGTTGAGATAGTGGATTTTGATGCCATGCTTCAGGTGGATTAGTTGCATGAGCTGTGGTGTCTCTTTTGATTATAAGGCCCGTAGAGTTAGAATTCAATTCTCTAATAAACCCGTCTTTGAGTGGGGGCATGTAATGGTTGTGAAGGGGTAAGTTTGTTTCTTGTCTTAAGGTACAATTGATCTCTAAGTGTTGTATTTATCATCTTGCAAGATGTAGTGGTGTTGAACCTAAGTTATTTTCTATTGAGCTATATTCGGTGATCAATGGGTTAGTGAAAGTCCTTCTTGATACTTTAAATTCGGGGTTGTGCTTTTCAATTTGACTTATGCACTGGTTATGTCTATACATCTCATGAATAGGGGCTTTAGTGATATGGTGCACTCTAGTGATGAAATATTGAAGTATTTAGAGCTCATGAACCATGTGGGACGTGTGTAGCAAATCTTGGGGAAAGAGGTGTTGTATGCTATAAATAAGGAGTGTCAATTTGGTTAACGGAGGTTACCTTCCTAGGTCATATAGTATTGGGGGATGGTATTAAGGTGAATCCTAAGGATACAGATGTGATTAGAAATTAGCCTAGACCTCGTGCTCTATCGAACATTAGAAGTATCTCGGGCTTAGCAGGTTACAACAATAGGTTGGCGAATGGGATCTATTCTGTTACTTATCTAATGACTAAGTTGACCTAAAAGAAGGCTAATTTTATGTGGACCGATGAGTGTGAAAATAGTTTTCAAACCTTGAGTGGTAAGTTTGTGTCCGTTCCTATCTTGTCTCTGCCAGAAGTGTTGCAAGGGTTAGTTGTGTCTTGTGATGGTTCTTTAGTTGGTTTAGGGTGTGCATTGATGCAATATGGTTAGACCATTAAGATATGTGAGAGATATTATTCTATTTACGACCTTGAGTTAGCCGCCATGGTATTTACTTTGAAAAATCTGATGTTATTATTTTTATGGTGTGCATGTTGATGTATTACCGATAACAAGAGTCTCCAATATGTGTTTACCCAAAGGATCTTAGCTTGAGATAAAGAAGGTGGTTAGAACTTCTTAAGGATTATGATATGAGTGCACATTATTACCCAGTAAGACTAATGTTGTGGTCGGTACTTTGAGTAGTGCATCAATAGGTAGGCTAGTTTGTATTGATGGTGGTAGTAAAGGAGTGGCTAGGGAGGCCCATCGGTTGGCTAGAATTGGAGTTAGTTTAGAAGAGGTTAATGATGGTGTTGTTATTATTGTTGATGGCTCTAAATCTTCATTGGTTGAGGGGGTGAGGAGGCAAAAGCTAAGCAAGATCTTGAAGCCACATTGTTTGAATTGAAGGCATTGGTAAAAGATGGTATGGTGGAGGTTTTCTTCCAAGGGGAAGATGGTGGCCTTAGGTATCAAGGTAGGTTGTGTGTGTCTAATGTTGATCACTTGAGGAGGTTGGTTTTAGGTAAGGCTCATGATTCTTTCTATTCTATTCACCCTAGTTCTACATAGATGTATAGAGATTTAGGGGATGTGTATTGGTGTGAAGGTATGAAGAGAGACATTACCAATTTGTGTATAGTTGTCATAGTTGCCAACAAGTCAAAGTCAAACATCAAAGGTCCGGTGGCCTAGTCCAAGACATAGAGATTCCTACTTGGGAGTGGGAGACTATTAATATGAATTTTGTTGTTGGGTTACCAAAGACTTGAAAGGGGTTTGATTTCATTTGTGTTGTGGTTGATAAAATGACAAAAGTTGGCTCATTTTCTACCGGTTAAGACTCCATATGGGGCTGAAGATTAACCTAGGATATAAATTCTTAAATTGAAGTTTGCATGGGGTTCCTTTGTCTATCAAATTGGATCGGGGTACTCAATTTACTTCACACTGTTGGAGGTACTTTAGAAGGGGTCTTGATACAAGAGTTAAGCCTATGATGACCTTTCACCCTCAAATGGATAGCAAAGCTGAAAGGACTATCCAATCACTTGAGGATATGCTTAGGGGTTGTGTATTAGATCTTTTGGGTAGTTTAGATAATCAACTTTCATTGATTGAGTTTGCCTATAACAATAGCTATCATTCTAGAATCAGAATGGCTCTTTTTGATGCTTCTATGGTAGATGTTATAGATCACTAGTTTGGTGGTTTGAGGCTGGAGAAGTAGCTTTGTTGGGACCAGATCTTGTTATGCAGGCTCTTGAGAGGGGTAAGATGATTGGACAAAGGTTGAAGATGGACCAAAGTCACCATAAGTCCTATGCCGACGTAAGGAGAAAGAATGTTGGATTTAAAGTTGGCTATTGAGACTATTTGAGATTCTCGCTCATGAAATGTGTGGTCGTCTTGCTAGAGAGGGAATTGAGTTCATGATTTGTGAGTCCCGATATAGTGTAGAGGAAGATTAGTGAGGTTGTATATGATTTGGAAGTGCCTTTGGATGAGGATATGGTTCATCCGGTGCTTTATGTTTCTAGGATTGAGGAGGTGTGTTTATGATTCAAGTGTTATAGGACTCTTAACGTTATGGACATTGTGGAGGATGAGTTGACTTATAAGAAGGCCTAGTGGAGAAGTGGGGTGGATATGAGTAAAAGTTGATTTGTGAGGGTATAGTATTCGTCAAGGTCCATTGGAAGGATCGTAAAGTCGAGAGTGTCTTTTGGGGAGCCAAACAGGGCATGGAAGGCAATATCTGTACCTTTTTCATTCTATTCAAGCTTATGATAAAACATCAAGTCCTTTTTGATTTAAATTATTATATCTTAGCCCCCCTGTCATTTTATACATTCATGTTTACGTTGATAAGTTCATGATAATTTTGACACTTATGATGAAATTTTTGAAATGATGTTTAAGTGCATTGTTCCATTCTTGCTGGGGCTGATTTCTTCATGATTACTCTTCTTATATACATCTCTTTGACATTCAGGGATTAATGTTCCTAAGGCAGAGATATTGAAATGACCCCAAAAAGTGCTCAAAAATGTGTAAGTTCCCTAAATCATAATTTCTAGATATCTCAAAATCTATGCGTGATATTAAAATTCGACTTCATATTCTTTCACAGGGGGTCAAATTGATTGGAAGATGGGTCTAATCATGTTTTTTAGAGCAACTATAGTGAATTTCAAAATTCCAAAGTTTGCGAAAAACAGTGGGCATTCTCGCCACTGATGCGATGCGCCAAGGGCACGCCATTATGTTGATTTTGTGCAATTTTGGCGTTCTTGTCTAAGACTTTTGGGTCTTGGGACCAAGCTTTCCCATACGTTAAAATACCTATAATTAGTCTTATTTCACCGTTATATCATTTAAGACATTCCCAGATACACTCCCAAACACTTGACAATATTTCATCTCCAAGTTTCAAGTCTCAAAACTCTTCCGGATTCTAAGGTCCTCATTCAAGCTTCAAGTCTCCATATCCAATCTTCATCAAATGTTTCTACCAAGTTAAGGTATGTGGGTTTCTTTCATAGGTCGCTTTCACCCATGATACCCAATCTCTCATTTACTAAACATTGCATGATTTAAAGTTGATTTATTCATGGGTCTTACCTATTATGAATTTCACAGCACACTATGTTGGGATTTATGAAATTATGACTGTTTCAGCATGTCTTGAGCTATGAAACCAAGATCTATTCAGAGATTTGATGAAGGTTTTTGATCTATATTGCTTGAGGGTGTTACCAAGTATCTATTGGTGGTTTTACATTGAATTTTCTAGCATGATTTTACTCTTGAGTTGCACGGTTTTACACTAGCACTATACACTCGCCAAGTGTTTGATAAAATGTCAAGATTCTGATTTCTTGAGGAATTGAAGGTCCAATGCATTTATTATGAGTTGAATGACTATATGATGATGAAATTAATGTATATATATGATATTATCTCTATGGTGTTGGGGATGACCAAGCCTCACTCGGGAGGTAGGCCCAGGTAACCTTGTTGGGGGAGGGGGGTTGTACCCAGATTGCCTTGCTTGGGAGGTGGCAAGCCCATGCAACCTTTGGGGGTTTGCACCTTGATAACTTTGTTTGAAGGTTTGTACCTCATCAACCATATTGGGGGGTTTGTCCCTCATCAACCTTCTTAGGGGGTTTGTACCTCACCAAACTCATGAAGGGATTTCTATCTCATGCGCCTCTCCAAGGAGGTGGTAGGCCTTGGATTACACTAATAGTGGTCACTCCTTACACATGTATTATGTTTGATATAAATACAACTTCACTTCAAGTTCATTCATAAATGTCATATTGCTATATGTTATTCATTCCCTATGTTATGCATTTTGTTTATGGTGCCTATCACTTGTTGTATTGCATCCTACATACATACTACATTCAAACATACTGAAGAATACTCTATGCCTACATGATATCTCCATGTAGGCATCAGAGCCCTGCTCGAGCATCTCCCTCTACGTGGCTAGTACGTTTTTCTCAAGCTTGTTGATGAGTCCTCCATTACGGTGACTATGCTTATGACCTCATGTTATATTCTAAGACTATCTTTCTTCTATGTATATGTTGACTATGAGGGTGAGCCCAGTTGCTTGTCTTGGACTCTGCTCTTATATATGTAGCAGAGGTATTGTTGGACATGTCATATATAATGTTATAAGCTTTGACTCTCTCTTGGCTCTAGTTGTTTATTATATGAAAAGTGTCCCTTAGCCTCGATCATCCTTATTTACTAGCTCTTGTCATTATTTTATTTCTTTATCGACTATGGATGTGTAATGATATGCTAATAGGCTTGCTTGAGTATCCATTCACGTTCCCTTTGCACTGTGTCACATTGGGTCGTGAAAATATACTTAAGCAAGAGATGGTATATAAGCAACATGGAGTGCATGCTCAATGCATGAACTAAAACATGCTTATATGGAAGCATAGTGCATGTGTAGGAAGAGACCAACATCATAGACCAAGCAACTTAGTTCTTGGAATCCAAGGACTAGCACACTCTTGGAAGACAATTGAGGTATCGACCCCTCAATTGGTATATGGGCATAGCACCTTGTAACACCCCATATCTTACAATACTAGTATTATGTAAATGAAAAATGATATGGCTTGGTCAAATTAACGCCAATTTTTAAAAGTGCTTGAATCTCATGTTATAGTTCGACATGTGTGTCTAATGCTTAAGAGGGTCGAGTGTATAAATGTTTTGTGTCAAATTAAGAAGATCACAACCCTAAACAAAGTGAGAGAATTGAAGGTATTGTAGGACTTAAGAAGCTAGCAGGTGAGTCACCTACTTGCTTAGCTTAAATTTGCTTGCTAAATGGAGATGAGGCCCGACACCGAATTTGACCAAGTTCGATTATGAATAAATTCCATGTTAAGGGTGTCACTTTAGACTGTATTATAGCATAACAAATAGAATTTATTTTAAGCCCAAGCTGTATAACAAAAGGTCCCAAGTACACCACAATCCACTTGGCTAATTGGGACCAAATTAAGTGAAGAGGAATTAAGAAAATGGGCAGCCAAGGCCTATCAACTTTGAGACCTATTTAGGCCCACATGTAAGGGACAAGCTGCTGCATCACAAGGTTATTAATACGTGTTAATATGTGGTCAAAAGGTCAAAAGAAAGGAGGCCAAATAGACTTTTTAAAAGGGCTCAAAAATAGCTCCTTAATTCATTTCACTATGGAACAAATTTTCAGCTTTCCTAAAGACTCTTTTTCTCTCTTTACTTCACTTCACAAGGCAGCCTACGCAACCCTCTAGGTTTCTTGAAGGAGACATGAACATTAAGGCTATGGTAAGTAGAAATATCCATGTATTTTTTCTACTTATCCTATGACAAATAAGAAGTATATGCTAGTTATGTGTGTGCTCAAATTTTGGACAGCATGTGTCCTAAGGATTGTTCTGAACATTTCTTGTTGTTCAAGAGGATTTTCTCTTCTTGGCTGGCTGAATTATGAAGTAAGACTTATGTTTTTAACAAATTTTAGTTTGTTAGTGATGTAACTTAGCTGTTGCACCACTTTTACAGTCCACAAAAGTGAGTCCTTATAGGATATCTCAACTGCGTTCTTAGTGCGAACTTGTGGGCTGATAGATGGAAGGCTATTGCCTGACGTCCTTAATTATTGGTTTGGTACTATTGTAAGACTATTTTAAAGATATTTTTGTGTATAAATCTTCTTAGGACAGTTTGGTTACAGTTGGAACAGGTTTGGGATTGTCGATATCAAAATGGTACAAAGGGATGTAATATTATGCCACCTATTTGTATGTTGTGTAGAATTGTTAAGTGTTTGTGCTTTGTGGGCTATTGTAAGACTGTTGTGGCAATATAACAGGCTGCACATGATATGTATATTAGAATATGTATTAGAAAATACGATTAGGGGCGAAAAGGTTGAAAGAATATGGTCGGGTTTATAAATACCCGTTTGCTGCCCGTATATTATTTTTTTATGATATTGGGATGTCAAGATGTATCGATTGGATGATAATGCTAGTTTTATCACCTACTATGTTATAGATAAATATCTAGAGGAAGGGATATATCAAGGCAATAGCGAGGTCTTAGAACAAGGTATGTAAGGCTACTTGATTTCGTATTATTTGGCATGAAACATAGATCCCTCCTTGGCATATAAAGGCACTTACCAACTCCAACACAACTATTAACTATTTCTCAACTCTTTCACATGTTCATATACTCCCATACATAGTCACCTTTAAATCTGCATACATACTTGGGTACCAAGATACATCAATTTGTTCTACTAAATAAAGTTTATGTGTTGTTCTACCTCCTATGCATTTCTTCATTTGTGTAAATTATTCCTTTCATTGTGGAGTTGTCTTTTATGATTATTTACATGTCATAGTTTGTATCTATAGTACCATAGCTCTAATATTATGACTACCAAAAGAATCTTCTCAAAGGTAATTGAAAGATAAAGTAAAGTATATTGCTTGTTGATGGGTGGTAACCCGATGGGTGGAAGAATCACCTAACCAGGGTCAATCCTATCACCGGGGGTAGCTCGAGGTGTTAAAGGGAAATCCTAACTAGGGCTGATCCTGATATAGATTTATCATTGATCAGTTGGTTATTTTTATTACTTGTTGTGCACAGATTATATAGTAAAGGTAAAGTAACAAAAAGAACATAAAGTATATGATCCCACAGTATAACTAAAGGTGGTCTCTTATCCTACACTAGTGAATCGTTCCATTTGAGTTGTTGCTTCATATACAATATTTCCTGCCTTACATATTCAATACATTATCTCGTACTTATGTCCTTTATGGGGTACCTGTATTTCATCCTGCCAATGCAAGTGCTAGTAGAACTCCATAGTAGTAGTACAAGATATCCATTTGTTGTTACCAAGCTCCAAGTTGGTTTGGAACTTTGTGTGTCTAGAGTTTATATTTCTGAATTGTATAGTTAGTTGAGACGGGGCCTATCCCAACCCTTATTAGATACTTTTCCTTATCTAGAGGCTTTATAGACTTTATAAACTAAAGTGTGGTCATGTCTTATACTTTAGACATTATGGCCCCAACGACGTAGCCATATGCATTTTCTTTTGGCTTGTTACTACTGTCTATCTTAAAGGAATATTGAATGTAGAAATCCCACATAATACATATACAAAGTGCATAGATAGAGGTTGGTTCTCCGGGACCTTATTGCCAATGGGTGCCAGTCTGCCTTAATGGGAATTTAGGTGTGACAGGAGTAGTATCAGAGCAGGTCATCCTAAGGAGTCTACAAAGTTGTTTCTGTGTAGAGTCTTATTTATTGATGTGTTGTGCCAAAGAGCTAAGTGTGACAGTTGGATTCTGTCTAACCCCTAAATTTTTCTATACAACAAGTATGCCAGAAACTAGGCAAAACAACGGTAAAGGGAAGGGAGTAGAAGTGGTGGTTGGTATACCCAGTTAGCTGAGACAACAAAATAAGGTTCAAGAGGAGTCTATATCATAGACATCTCCAACTCCTCCAGCTCCTAATAAACCCTGAAGTAGTGAAATTCCCCCAGAACCACCTATTGATGCTACCATGCAGGATCTAACAAATGCAGTCTGACTATTGACTCATGTAGTTGCTGGTCAATGTCAAAGACAGAAAGGTCCAGGTATAGGTGCAGGTGGTGTGAATAGGGAATCTGGCATGAGGATACGTGATTTCCTTAATTTGGACCCTCCATCCTTCACTAAGTCAGATCCTAATAAAGATCCCCATGACTTTATTAATTAGATTCAACGCACTTTAGATATTATGCATGTGAGTGGTATAGAGCCTATCAAGTTAGTGACATATAGGTTGAAGGATGTGGCTATATTGTGATATGAAGCTTGGAAGCAATCTAAGGGTATAGATGCACCTCCAACTACCTGGAAGGAGTTCAAAGAGGTATTTCTTGACCATTACTTGCCATTAGAGATTCGAGAGGCCCGTGAAGATCATTTCTTGAATTTCCACCTAGGGAATATGAGCAT
Source organism: Solanum sejunctum (assembly GCA_025642045.1). Lineage (NCBI taxonomy): Eukaryota > Viridiplantae > Streptophyta > Magnoliopsida > Solanales > Solanaceae > Solanum > Solanum sejunctum. The sequence continues at coordinate 1,038 of JAOTQJ010025961.1, read as the reverse complement.
GAGGGAGTATACCCTAAAAATTTAATTTCCTATCCAGGTATGCTCCTAATGTAGTTGCTACTGTAGAAGATAGAGTTCATCGATATGTGCATAGATTGGATACGTATCTGGTCAGAGACTATACTATTACTTCCTTGAAGAAAGACATGGATATTGCAAGAATGCAAACTTTTGCACAAAAATTAGAGGATTAGAGGCAAAGGAGAAGGACACAAGAGTTGGAAAGGGCGCAGTCCGAAAGGGCCAGATTCACAGGACAGTCTACACCACCCCAAGGTAAGCTTAGGCCTGAGTTTATTAATAGACTGCCTAAGACATCATCCTTCTACTCTGCAGCCAGTGCCTCACCACAATGTCAAGGGTCTCGAAGTAATCAGTTTGGTCAATGAGGTCGGGGACAAGGTATATGGACAACAGGATATTTAGTAGGTCGGCAAATGATTCCTAGACAACCTTGTAAATAGTGTGGAAGAATTCATTAAGGTATATGTCATCTTGGGACAAAAACTTGTTATTGGTGTGTTTCGCCAGGGCATATGATAAGAAATTACTCGAGGAGACATATAGGTGATACAACAAAACTTACTGGGTTAGTTGTTGCATCATCATCATTAGTTCTTCTATTAGGTAGGGATCAACAAGCACTTATGGGTCATGGTAGAGGTGTTAGAAGGGCAACTAGCTCTAGTGGAGTCCAGAATCGCACTTATCCTCTAGGGAGTCTGCAAAATTTTGTAGCTTCACTTGATGTGGTCACAGGTACATTGTCCATCTTTTCACATAATGTATAGACATTAGTTGACCCTGGTTCTACATAATAATACATTACTCCACTAGTTGTTGGGAAGCTTAAGAGAACACCCAAATTATTGAACAAACCATTTGAAGTGTTCACACCAACCGGTGAATCTATTATGGCTAAAAGGTATTATTATGACTGTGTAGTAACTGTTTGTGATCCTGACACATTGGCTGACTTTATTGAGCTAGAAATGGTGGAATTTGATGTTATAATGGGTATGGATTAGTTAGCTTCTT
>JAOTQJ010025951.1:0-16419 GCA_025642045.1 Solanum sejunctum | reverse complement strand
TCAAAGCAAAAACACAGCGGCCAATTCAAGATCATGAGTAGGATAATTCTTTTCATGCACTTTGAGTTGCCTAGAAGCATAGGCTATCATATTACCATTTTTCATCAAAATGAAACCTAAACCAACCCGGGAGGCATTATAGTACACAACAAATCCTTCTAATCCTTCTGATAGAGACAAAATAAGAGCGAATACAAGCTTATCTTTCAAAGTTTGGAAAATCTTTTCACACTCATTGGTCCACACAAATTTAGCCTTCTTTTGAGTCAACTTAGTCATGGGTAAAGCAATAGAAGAGAGCCCATTCACGAACCTCCGATAGTAACCCGCTAAGACCAAGAAGCTTCTAATGTCTGACGGGGTCAAAGGGCTAGGCCAATTTCTAATCACATTCGTCTTCTTAGGATCCACCTTAACACTATCCCCCAACACTATATGACCTAAAAGGGCAACCACTTTTAACCAAAATTCAGACTTTTAATATTTGGCATACAACTTCTCTTCCCTCAATTTCTGTAATATTACCCTAAAATGACTCACATGCTCCTCCTCACTATGAGAGTAGATCAAGATATCATCAATGAAAACCATGACAAGCAAATCAAGGTAGGGTTTAAAGACCTAATTCATAAGATCCATGAAGATAGCCAGTGCATTGGTCAACCCGAAAGACATAACCATAAATTCATAATGCCCATACCTAGTTCGGAGAGCCATCTTAGGAATGTCACACTCCCTTACCTTCACTTGATGATACCCAGACTGAAGATCAATCTTAGAGAAGTGACTACCCTCTTGAAGTTGGTCAAACAAGTAATCAATCCTTGGTAGAGGATACTTATTCTTTATAGTGACCCTATTAAGTTATAGGTAGTCAATGCACATTCTAAGAGACCCATCGTTCTTCTTTACAAACAACACTGGTGCATCCCAAGTTGATTGACTAGCCTAATAAAACCCTTCGCTAATAAATCCCTTAATTTCTGCTTCAACTCCTTTAACTCTATCGGGGCCATATGGTAAGGGGAAATAGAAATGAGTTGAGTATCAAGAAGAAGGTCCATACCAAAGTCTATTTCCCTTTCGGGAGGAACACCGGGAAGTTCATTCGGAAAGACATCAAGAAACTCACTAACTACTAGAACCGACTCTAAAGGAAGGACTTTGGAATCGACATTCCTAACCCTCACAAAATGATAGAGGCATGGTCTTTAATGAAAGAGATAAACCTACCCTTGACCACTACATCATGACTCTCCTACTCAAAGATGGGTTCATTTGGGTATCAAAATTTGATCCTATGGGTTCTACAATCAATCGAGGCATAATATGCATGCAACAAATCCATTCCAAGAATGACATCAAAATCCATCATATCTAACTCAACAAGATCACAAGGAAATATTTTATGCAAGATACAAATGGGATAATTTCTATAGACCTTTGTAGCAGCAATAGATGTACCAATAGGAGTAGACACCTCATAAGACTCATACAACAATTCAGGCTCAACATGAAACTTTTTGGCAACAAATGGAGTAACAAAAGAAAGAGTGGCACCCGGGTATATCAATGCATACATGTCAAAATCAAAGACTTTTAATATACCGGTTATGATATCAGGCACCTCATCAAACCCTTGTCTCCCTTGGAGTGCATAGAATTGATTGTACTTTGGGAACCACCTTGTTGACTTCCTCTTCCCAAAGGAACCACATTAGCACCCCGACCTTATGGACGAATATCTTTACACTTGTTGCAATTACATGGACAATCCATTACCTTATACCCCACATCCCCACAACTATAACAAGCATTAATAGCCATCAAGCATAAGCCACCATGACCCATACCACACTTTGGACACATACTATTGGACCCCACACCGCCATCACCTTGGACTCTAGGGTAGTCATTGGCAAACCTTTTATTAGGAGCATGATGAGACCCTTGGCCTTGAAGAAATTAGCCACCTTTGAGACACTGGAACTTACCATCAAAATGGGCCCTCTTGTCCTCATTACCCATTCTTTTTCTCAACTTTTCCCCCTCCAATTGTTCGGCATAAATCATAAGGCGGGACAAGTCTATGTCACCTATCAACATGGCGGTATGACATTTTTCACTCACTAAATCGGATACACCCATCACAAACTTATTCATCTTAGACCTCGGGTCGATAATCAAGTGTTGAGCATATTTAAAGAGTTGGTTGAACTTAAGGTTATACTCCATCACACTCACAGATCTTTCCTTCAAATTCATGAACTCTATCATCTTGGCCTCCTAAAGCTCAAGAGGTAAGAACCGATTGAGGAAAGCTGCCTTAAATTCCTCCCAAACCACATTGTTTCCCCTTCTCCTCTTTCTATTGAGTATACCATATTTGCGCCACCCCCTTGAGTTGGTAAGTCGGCAACTCCGCCTTTTCCTCTGACCTCACACTCATGATAGCCAACACTTTGTATAACTTATCAATAAATTCTTGAGGGTCCTCATCTATTTTAGACCCATAGAACTCTAATAGGTTCCTCCTCATAAAGTCCTTCACTCAAGATGCTAGAGTAAGAGCATGAGGGGCTTGGGCCCCTTGATTGGCTTGGTTAGCCACAACATGAGCTAGTAAGGTGAGAGCATCCTGGAGCTCTCCATGAGCAGATTGTTCCTCGGGTGTGTGGGCCCTTTTTCCTCTTGTGTTAGACATGATCTATGATGTGCTGTTAAAATACAACACATTTAATGATTGAAACAAGGGATTTTGTGACTTCTTAAAGTGACTTTTTAGTGTTTTGATGTGTTTTTGTGTTAATCTTGTAGAAAAGTTAGATTAGTATGATGTTGAAGAAAAGTTGCGCATTTTACTAAAGTATAGGCCTTACGAGCCCAGTTACAAGTCGTAGTTCAAGCTAGTAGGGTGATGTCATATCGAGAATCAGAGACTAAAATTCAAAAATCTGCTAAGTAGAGGTCACCCCTATGAGGCCATCATACGAGTCGTAAGCCTCACTATGACTCGTATAGGTAGACTCATAGCAAGAATCAGAGAGCCAAGATGTTGGACCAGAAATTGAAGGCCAAGACTATAAGAGGAACATACGAGTCGTAGTTCAACCAATGACTCATACCTATGGGTCATACCAGTTCAGTCCAAGATCTAAGAATCTGATATAAGACCCTTACTATGACTCATAGGTTATCCTACGAGTTGTAACTGTGAGACTTACCACCTGTCAGCTATCTTTTCTGTGTAAATTACAGGGTTATTTTGTAAATACTATATATAGTTTAAGTTAGGTTTTTGAGAAAGTGTTCTACCAGTAGACAATCTACAATCCCATTTTGAATCTTTTCTTAATTTTTAGAGTAGTTTATTATTCTCTCTTGGAAAACTCATTTTGGGGATTGAAAATCTTGTCTTGTATTCACTGTTGATCAATCAAGCTTGTGGGTTTGCAACTTTTGGTGCCTATTTTCTTCATTGGTATTGGTAAAGCTCTCATTTATATCTATTATGTATATTCTTGTGTGTTTTGCCTCAGCCATGAGTAGCTAAACACCCACAACTTGGGGTTGTAGGAACCATAGGTAGTTGACTTGAAATAACCTAGGTTTATTGCACTTCTATGATTGGAGTTTTACATGTATTATCTGTTTCCTTTCATTTTTATTGTTATTCGGTGGTGGGCAACACCATACCCTGCCTACTATCACGATCCAGACTAAGGTAGTGATAAATAGGAAAAGGAAAATAGATGACAGAATTTGATTGATGTGTTCTCATCTAATCAATCAAGCATGACCAAGGGGAGGTTGACTGGGACAACAGGTAACAGTTAGTTGGCACGCTATGGTTGCCGACCAAGCGCCATAGTGAAATTTGACCTTTACCTTCACAAAAGGGCTAGAAGAACCTAAGTTACTGTCCTGCATGAAAATCATCTATTCTAGTTATGTTATCTAGGGTAATCGAGTCAATGAACCATGGGGCACATAATTTCCAAGTTGTCCCCAAAATTGAGTATTTCCTTGCGTTATAGTTAGTAGTAGCTTTATTTTGCTTTTGCATCACAAACCCTACCCCCCCAATTTAGAGATTGTAGTCATAAATACTATAAATTAATAGTGGTAAAGTCTTTTAATCAAGTCCTATATTCCTTATGGATTTGACCCTAACCTTGGTTAGATTAATTACTGACAATGATCACTTTTTTATAAGAGCGTGAACATCATAAGAAATTATGGCGCTATTGCCGAGGAATACAACTAAATTTTGATTTGATTTCACTATTAGTTAGCTCTAGTGTTAATTTCTAGAATCACTTGTACTTTACTTTTGTTTTTGTTTTTGTTGTTTGATTTTATTTGCAAGGTATCCTAGGTTGTATGCCCAACATAAGGAGCCAAGGCAATCCCTTAGCTCCACTCAATATAGAGATCCATTGACTACCAAGAAGAATGACTCAAGTGAATGAAGATATCGAGGTTAAGAAGTATATGAATATGAACGACAATATGGAAGAGAGGAGAATCCACCACAAAGGGGTAATAGGCCACAACTCAGGGACTTCAATGAAAACACATATGGATGGAATGAATATAGATTGAACCTTATGGCTATGGATGTTACCGGTGCTATAGTACTACCTCCATTACTGACATATACTAAGTTCACGATATTGAGTGGATTGCTCGAAATGCTCCAAAACTACAGATTATTCACAGGGCTACCTTCGAAGGATGTCCACAGCCATCTTCAAAATGTGGTGCTTGTTTGCAAGAGTGCTATAGGGACACAAAACCTTTCTCTTGATGTTATTGGTTTGAGAGTGTTTCCAATATCATTGACTGGCAATGCAGCTGTATAGTTGTCCGAGCTTCCTCTAGGTACTATCACAAGTTGGGCTGAACTTCAGAGAGTATTCCTAGAAAGATATTTCCCAAGATCAAAGAAGTTGAAGCTCAAGGACTAAATCAACAACTTTGAGCAACTATCGGGTGATTCTATTAGTACAATATGGGAGAGGTTTACTAAATGCTTGAGGATGGTCGCTGATCACAAGATTGTTGATGATGCCTTAGTTGAGATTTTCTATCGGTACTTGACGAGAATAGTTAAGGTTGCGCTGACACTATTATGGGAGGCATGTTTCTAGACTAACCTTTTGCATTGATAGCACAAGGATGGAGCAAGTGGTCAAAGTGAATAGAGCATGGGGTCAATGAGAGCAATATATGATGAAACCTTCTTGTGCGGTTAACACCAATAATGAGCAAGCAAAGGTAAACGAAGAGATCATGGAACAACTTGCTCAGCTTCATACAAGTATGAACTTAGTTTTAAAGTATAATCAGGCAAGTGTCAAGGTAGTCACCTATCAATGTCTGAAGGCTCCTATTTATGATAATCCATTCTTTGATGAGGATACATATTTTGTAAGCAACCAAGTAGTGGGTTTTCGGAACAACCCCTAAGGGTCCAATTTGAATTATTGGAGGTAAGGTTCTGAGAATCAAGGTTGGATCTTCAACTGTGATGGGATGTATAGAGACAAGTTGCGTGGATACTATGAGAGAGAGAGAGTGCCAGACGCAGAATGGGGGAGAAGAGAGGGCTATAGGAATGGTCCTTATATGCCACCATACAATCGTGATACCGGATCAAACAACTCTAGGATTGAGAAATGTTTAAAAGCTATTTAAGTGAGCCTACCATCAAGATGAGACTTTAAAGGGAATGTAACAAGATAATTTAAGTATTAACTAAAAAATAGAGTCTCACTCGGTGGCTATTAAGCAACTAGAGCAACAATTCGGAAAAGTTTCTTCATAATTGAACCAACGTTTAAAAGACACCCTACCAAGAAATATGATTTAAAATCCAAAGAACAAAGGGCATTGCATGGCAGTGATGATTAGGGCTGACAGTAGCACTGTAGATCCCCCTATGCCAGTACTTATGGATGAAGTTGAGGAGAAGGGTCTTGGGGGTGAAGTTGTGGTTAAGGGAGAATATCCGAAGGTTGTTAGAATGCAACAAGAAGAGACAAGGGAGCATGAGAAATTGAAATCAATTCCAAACCTCCTCCTTCTTTCCCTCAAAAGCTTAAGAAAAAAGAAGAGGAGGGTAAATTCAAAGACTTCCTCTCCATGTTGAAGCAACTCTCTATTAACATTCCCCTTCTAGAGGCTTTAGAGAAAATGCTCGGGTATGCCAAGTATATGAAGGATTTGGTCACCAAAAATGCATTTTAACCTAGGAGTTCTCACAAGAACTCCAATAATGTAGTGCAATTATGACTAAATGCCTTGCTCAAAAGCGAAAGAACCCCAGTGCATTCACCATCTCGTATACCATTGGCTATGTTGAGCTCACAAGAGCATTATGTGACTTAGGAGCAAGCATCAATCTAATGCCTCTTGCTACATTCAAAAGCTTGGCCTTGGTACTCCTACTCCGACAAGAATGAGGTTGCTTATGGTGGATCTAACTATTAAAAAATTAGAGGAAATCCTTTTGGATGTGCTTGTTAAAGTTGATGAATTCATCCATCACCCACATCATTTTTCTGATCAAAATGCCAACTACCTACATCATTTTCCAGTAAGATTCCAACTAAGACACTATTTCTAGGGTTTCCAACATGGTTTTGCATTTCCTTTGCTTTGATTTACTTCTCCAATCGATTGATAAGCTCCATAGTTAAGTTTTGAAATCTTTTGGGGTGAGTTTGTTCCTATATAAGTGTGTCCTTTGTTTAATCATATTAAATCACGCCATATAGTGATTATTGAACTAGATTAGTAACCTAGGGTTTAGTGCTTTGAAGAAGTGAGTTGTGAATCAAATTTTGTCAAAATTCTTGAGTGAATGCTTGTGAATACGAAATTTGTTATTCATGGGATATATTGTGTGATTTTGCCATCACAGTATAAATTATTGTCAAAAATTGGCATTTAAGAAGTGAGAGTGCATTTTACATGTCTTAACCTTTGGGAATTGATTGAATTGATATGTATGGGAATTGCATTCCTATGGAATGTTTGTAGATTTCAAGAACAAGTTTTGAATGTGTATTTATTTTATTGTGCTTGACGTATAATGAAACTGAATTGAAATCTTAGCGATGATGGTTGTCTTGAACTCCTTATTGTAGTATAGAATTGATTATGTGCCAAGTATTTGATGATGTTGTTGTGTGCCAAGAGTGTTGATTATGTGGTTTGATTTGTTGCTTTGCTTGAAAAAATGTTTGGCACTACAGATGCCTCCTGCAGTCAGCTACGAGGCACTCTTACGACTCGTAAGTCCCAATATGAGTTGTAATGGTCCCTTGTAGCAAGCATCAACCATCTGTGGTTCCTTCATGTTTCTCATATGAGACACACAAATGACTCGTAGTTCCTACTATGACTCATAGTCAAGGTCTCGTAAGCTTTCCTAAGTTTTTGAAAATATTTTTGGAATTCGGTATGAGACTTAGACTATGACATGTAGGTTACCCTATGAGTCATAACAGTGTCTCATATATAGGATCAAAAAGCATTTTCAAAGGCATAATGGTTCTACAAGGGTAGTATACAACTTGTAGGTCACCCTATGTGTCATAACTGCACTCATATCTATAAACATGCAGTTGCATTAGTGAATGTTTACTTTTTTCTTGCTTTTTTTTTTTGTTTTTTGTTCTTTATTATATGTTTTAATGGATCAAACATCTTGAACTTATATGTTGCTATTTGGTTGGTTTGTAGATACAATGCCCCCAAAAGACAAGCGAGCAATCCAAACCTTTCAAAGGAGATTGGTGGATGAGTCATCTGAGACTGAGCAATCCGAGGGCTTTGTAGAAGTCCACAGAGTCAGGGTAGACCCTGAGGCCAATAGACCCTAGACTTAGGTGCTTGCAGCATAAACAACTATGGAATTTAGCAGTTTCTTCTAGTCTGAAGAGGAGGAACAATAGGGTAATGGGAATGGGTCAGATAGTAGCTTACCACAGATGACCCCCTTATATTCTGGTTCCGAGTCAAAGTCCGAGAGCACATCCCAGACCCAGTAGGAGGAAGTCCAGTCCCAAAACCCAGCTGATCTCAAATGGTGTGTCCCTGGGATGAAAGAAATATACGACCAGGGGTTGGAGCCTAAGGGCAAGGCAAGCCGGTGTACTAATTTCATGAAGAGTCTCGGTTGAATGCCTCAGGCTTAGATAGAGCAACCGAATTGTATGCTAGCTTGGATGAGCACATGAATCACATAATAGTTATGCAAATATAACCTTTATGTAATCCATGAGTTCTATGCAGCTTACTTTGCTACACTTTGGCAGGGGTTGCTGAAGAATTAAAGGCCAATTGAGCAGCCGAGGCTATGGGCGGTGATAGTTTGGGGGAGGAATGTTGATATCTAGAGGAGATGATCTGACAATTGCAGCTCAGTCCCACCTATAAAGTACCTCAGTCTATCGTGGAGTACAATAGCTATATTGATAAAATAAGGATAGCTGTGACTGGGAAGGAGACTGGGGCCAGGACAAAGTTGCTATGGTGGATAGCTAGTCTAATCTGTGGGGAGAGTGTCGAGCTGACGTGGGTCACAAACCATGCAGATCCTATAGTTAAAGTATACCTCTTATTTTGGTCCAAGTTTTGGTGGTACGTTATTAATTGGCGTATTAGGCTAACCTTCACGGATAATGTGATCAACTCGAGAGAGTCATATTGTTGGCCAACATTCTGGCTGGCTATGCTATAGATTGGGCCTGGATCATTTCAAAATAGATTCATGAGGTTGCATCTCGGATGAACACCTCACTGCCATTTTTAGTTCTGATCCATCGATTATACAATATAGCAAGTGTTCCTATCGATCCTCACCGGGACCCTCATGTAGAGGCCACAAGTATAATAGATCTTATCCTGATAAAGGCTGATGAGAATTCAGTGGCCTTACCATAAATAGCTCCTCCAAGTATCCTAGAGCAATTTTCGGCAGTCTCTGATTCTGATTCACCACCAACTACTACCGTCACTACTCTAGCTACTACAGAGCCTACACTAGTGGTCGAGATTGAGACTACACCATCGTAAAGTACTCTAGCATGCTCTTCTTTAAGGTTGACCCTTTTTTCTCTGTTGTTGCATTTCAAGCTTTATTACGCAGGCTATAGTAGAGTGCTGGCTATGGGAGTTGTCAGCATGGGTTCGGCCATTGATTAATTGGACTGTCCGGGACTCTGAAGAGAGAATGAGGGCATTTGCTCGAGATTTAGTTGATGAGAGAGTCTAAGCGATAGATGCCCGGGTTGATGCGTTTGAGACTAGAGTCCACAAGAGGCTTGAGGGAGCTAGGCCTGCCGTCGCGAGCACAGTTACTGAGAGTTGTCTAAATTCAAGTCTAACTTATTACAAATATTGGTAGCCCATGTTCTAGCCCCATAGGTAGCACCGGTAGATGATGAGGCATTTGATTGGCTCACCGACCATCCAGACACTTGTGGGAAGAGGCCCCTTGATTAGAGTGATGACCCAAACACGAACACAAAGAAGCCGAGATAAGAGGAGGAGCCCATACCTGAGAAGGTGGTGTAGGAGTCACTTATGTTGGCAGCTATTCAAAGAGAGCAGGCACAACACATCCCACCTAGAGAGGGTACTTCCGATATGGCTACAGAGGAGAGGAAGCCCCAAAACTTCACAGATCATCACGAGACTGGTGCTTGACTTCTTTTGACCCCAGTTCTCATTTTGTCATGTTGGATAGTTTGTTCTCTTTTCAGATAATCTTTTTATTATGTAGATTTTTTATTGTGTTTAAATATTCTTATGTTGGATGTTATTTTTACTTATATTTTAGATGTTAATTTTTGGTTTTTAATGGATGTATGTATATATTTCTATGTTATCATGTTTTATTTTCGTTCTTGTCTTTACTTTGAAGACAAAGTATCCTATTTTGGTGGGGTGTGGGAAGTTATGGATTAAGGTGAAGTCTGAGTAGCCTCAAGTTCATAACTTTTCCTAGTTTTTTTATCAAAAGGTTTTCTTGCTGCGCTTCTTTTTTCTTGTGGATGTTTACTTTTCTATTGAATCGACATGTTTAAGTAGTATAGATAATGGGTAATTCATAGTAGTATTACCTATTGGCATATACATAATTTTTAGATTTGTTTTTAATGTTTTGATGAAAAATTAGGTGCCCTCAAAATTTTTGAGAATGTGATTATTGATGCATTCATACATTTTTGAGTATCTGGCAATGTTTGTTCTGATTTGTGAAGGTAAGCTAAGACTGAAAGCATGACATGCGAGTCTATACTTGATTGTGGATGCAATTGCCATATGTGTTGTGTGCTTATTTTGCTGCATGCATGCATCTTGTATGGACCCAGAACTTGCCTTGTTACTCTAAAATTGGTTTGGTGATGTACCGGATATGAAAATGATCTTAGGCCTTTATTCTTTGAGTGAACCCACATTTAGCCAAAATGACTGATGTGCTGTCAAATTACACAATATTTGGTGCCTAAAATGAAGGATTTTGTGAGTTCTTGAAGTGACTTTTTAACATTTTGATGTGTTTTTTTGTTAATCTTACAGACAAGTTAGGTTGGCATAATTCTGAACAAAAGTTACAGATTTTGCTAAAACATAGGCCATACGAACCTACCTAAGAGTCGTTCTTCACACTATGAGTCATAGGGTGGTGTCGTAACAGGAATTAGAGACCAAAATTTCAAAACTTTGCCAAGTGAGGGTCACTCTTACGAGCCCATCCTACGAGTCATAAGACACAGTATGACTCGTATGGGTGGACTCATAGCAAGAATCAGAGAATCAAAATGTTGGACCAAAAATTGAAGACCAAGACTACGAGACCAATATAGAGTCGTAGCTCAAGTAATGACTTGTATCTATGGGTCATACCAGTTCAGTCCAAGATGCCAACATCCTGATATGAGACCCCGACTATGACTCGTAGGCCATCCTACGTGTCATAACTGTGAAATTTATCAGATGTCAACTGTCTTTTTTGTTAAAGTTTTAGTGTTATTTTATACATACTATAAATAGTTTAAGTTAGGTTTTTGAGAGGAAAGAGGATGAGAGAGAGACAAGAGTTGACACTTGTAAATATTAGCCCTTGTCTTTGAGCTCTGAAATATTCTCCCAAGAATATTTTAGCGTTTCAACTTATTTTATTATTTTCCCTTTGAAAACCCATTTTTGGGGATTGCAACTCTTGTGCTACACACTTTGGAATTTATCAAGCTTGTGGGTTTGCAATTTGGGTGTCTTCACTTTCATTGGAGTTGGTATAACTCTCAACTATGCCTATTACTTGCATTTTTGTGTGTTTTATCTTAGCCATGAGTAGCTAAGCACCCACAACTTGGGGTTGTGGGAACCATGGGTAGTTGACTTGAACTTAGGTTTTGTGCATTTCTATGATTGAGATTTTGCATGTATTGTCTATTTCCCTTCGTTATTTATATTGTTTGGTGGTGGCCAACACCAAACCCTGCCAACTATCATGATCCCGACCAAGGTAGTGATGAATAGGTAAAGGGACGTAGATGACAGGATTCGATTGATGTATTCCCTTCTAATTAACCAAACCTAGCCAAGGGGAGGTTGATTGGGACAATAGGTAATGGTTAGTTGGCACGGCATAGTAGACGACCAAACGCCATGGTGAAATTCGACCTTTACCTTTACAAAAGGCTAGAAGAACCTAAGTTATCGTCCTGCATGCGATTCACCAACTGTACTTATATTATCTTGGATGATTGAGTCAATGAGCCACGGGGAGCATAATTCCCAAGTTGTCCCCAAATTTGAGTGTTTTCTCGCATTTAGTTAGTGTTTATGTTATCTTTGTTTTTTAATCACATTAACCCCTCATTTAGAGATTGTAGGTATAGACACTAGAAATGATTAGTGGTGAATTCTTATAGTCAAGCCCTGTATTCCTTGTGGATTCCACCCTAACTGGTTAGGTTAATTACTGATAGTAATTGCTTTCTTGTTGGAGCGCGACCATCAATCAAAAATTGTGGCGCCATTGCTGGGGAATACGACTATGTTTTCATTTGAGTTCACAATTAGTTAATTTAGTGTTATTTTCTAGAGTCTCTTGTATTTTACTTTTTTTGTTTATTTTTTTAGTAATTCTAGGTACAAGTTAGCTGGCACTATGGCTGAGCAGATGCTTTACATTACAATCGATGTGTTGGAAGATTTACAGAGGCGTTCCCTATTTCATAGGCAAGGGTTTGAGGATCCCCACATTTATCAACAAAATTTTAGTCCAAACATTGAGGGAGGTCATTGGTACGAGACACACTGCTTGGGAGGCTATGACTCTTCAAATTTTACCCATGACTCAATGGAATGAAGCTTCAGAATGGTGGTCGATCCTCCCGCATGATGTTTGCTCAAACTGAGTAGAGGTACAAAGAGTCCTCCTCAGAAACTTCTATATGGAGACCAACATGCAAAGGCTACAAAGCAACATCTGTAACTTCAAAAGAGTGCTAGAAGACCCTTTAGTAGTGGTTGGGAGGGATACAAATAGTGCTTTGCTGCAAATTAAAACCATGGTCTAATTGATGATAAATTGGTAGCTAGTTTCTATCGAGCACTAACTTCTTAACTACAAGGGCAGACTAACGCATTATTTGGAGGAGAGTGTTGGGAGTTTGTAAGGAAACCATTTAATGAGATAATTGAGACCATGGACAAGTTAAATGCAGTTGTTAAAGTCTACTAACCTTTCAGGGACAAGGCATACCAACCACTAGTGCATCTGCAGGAGCCTCTAGAAAAAGCAAAAGCAAGAATGCTGCACATTTGACAAGGTTACCCCACCAGCATTATATCACCGATCAACTATCCGGATCGAGCATATTCTTGAACAAGTCCCGACCAAGGTGAATAAGCAAGATGACATCGTCAGGGAGATAAAGTTTGGAGTCCTCAAATGTCATTACAAAGTGTAACAACAAACTATATCAATACAAAGTCTAGGTGATAGGATTGAACAACTCACTGAGCTGCTAGATGCAGTGAAAGATGAATAAAGAAAAAGTAGAAGAAGTAGTGATGGAGCCTATGAGAAAGTCTACGTACTCATGAATGACTATGTCGAGCCACGACGTTAAATAAGGTGCTTCTTGGGAGGAAACCCAAGCATCTTTTTGTTTGTTGATTCTATTTTTAAACATTTTATTGTATTTTAATTATTGATTGTTCAGTTAACATGTGTTTGAGAATTGTTGAGGCTTTGAACCAACTTTTGGCATTTTAGTGTATTTTAAGTGATATGGTGTAGGAACAAATCAAGAGCCGAAGAATTGATAAGTCATGCTTTGAGAAAGCTACTATGAGCAAGTTTACGAGTCATAGTGAAGGTTACAACTCATAGTCATGCCTAGTAGAGGGAAGTAGTAAGTACCAAGAAGCTAGCACACATACTATGAGCCAACCTTACGATTCATAGAATCCCTTATTTGGTGTAAATGAAGTTTGTAGTGCTCAGGTATGAAATAAAATTTTTTTCAAATGTTGGGTCTACTATGAGATTGGGACCTATGAGTCGTAAGACATCCTATGGCTCATAGTCGAGCTCTCGTAAGACCAATCTGCAAAATTCTAAAAGATGGACTATTTTGAATTTTAAGAGATTTCCATCTCTTAGATCTCCATGCCCCTTCATGAAGCATTCCCTTTTAATTTATTACTCCCCCCACATTCCCTTTTACTATTTCATCCACCTTTACATTTTAACCCACTAAAATTCCCCAGAGATTGAAGGGTGCACCAAGTACTTTGTTGATTTTTCTTCTTTTTTTTATTTATTCATTCATCTGGTAAGTTTTCATGGTTAAAATTGGTTTGTCTTTGAATAAGCTCTTGTTTGATGGATGCATGGATGAATGTCTTAAGAGCATAGTCATGTGAAAGTTATTGTGACAGTAAGAAGAATGTGATGCGAAAATACTTGCTTCCTTGTAAAAAGTTGAGTCTTGGGGTCTGTTTTGGCTTAGTGATTAAGGAAACTAAGATGATGATCTTGTGTTGTCTTGTGTACTTCATTATTCATTATCATATGGAGATCATGAGGGACTGAAATTTTAGGTTAACGGTTGTTATCATATTACTTTAAAAATATGAGAGGAGACTAATACCTCTAAAAGAATTTAGAACTGTTAAGGGTTGATTTTTGCTTTGTTTTATTCTGACTGGTGATGAAGAATGTGTAGATTTTTTACGATGTCATCCATGCATTTATGTTGCAAACTGATATGCTTGTTTGAGTGATTGTTGGTCTTAATGGAATATTGGAGGCATCTGAGATGCTTTCTATTTTCTACTACAAAGATTCACCATGAGTCGTAGTCTTCACTACAAGTTGTAGTGACTCCTTATAGAAGGCAACAATCATCTAGGATTCTTTCTGATTTTCCATGCAAGGAACATCTATGAGTCATAGCACTTGTTACGAGATGTAATAGTGACCTCAGCCCTGATCTAAATTATCAAACTAAATCTGAAATGAGCTACAAGCCAAGAATATGACTCATAGGTTCACTCTATGAGTTATATATCTGTCTTGTAGCTTAATATAGAATGCTCTTTATTTTATGTGTTGGTTCTACAATGATGAAGTATGACTCATAGCTCATCCTATGAGTCATTTCTATACCTCGTACCTGTAGCTTTGCACCTAGTTCAAGTTGTTTTTACTTTAGTAATTATAATATTCTTATGTGGTTACTTCATTTGTTACATGTTGGTTGGAATACAACATCTTGGCACTCATGCTTTAACATGCTTGCAGAGAAAATATCTTCAAGAGGAAGATGGGGTGCTGCTTTTATTTCAGGTCATTGCCTAAGCGATGAGTCCTCCAAGGAGGAGAAATTAATGGAGGATATGCATATGCAGCCTAACTCGGTGGTGAACTTGCCTGTACAATCAATCAGAATACTTATGGAAGTAACAACCCCTCCTAGTCTGAAGAGGAGGGTGAAACGGAGTTAGATGAAGATGACTCCACTTATAATGCGGATTCTTTTGAGGTGTCTCAGGCTTTTTCAGAAGAGACTATTCCTCCTCAGCTTGAGTATTCAGCATACATTATCACCTCTACCGATTCGCAAAATATAAGATGGTGTGTTCCTGGAATGAAAGAGATCTATGATAAGGGACTGAAACTTAAAGGTCAAGGGAGGCCAGTGCAAATATTTCATGAGGAGGTAAGGTTGAAAGACTTAGGGCTGAAAGGCATGCCAGATTTAGAAGCTGACATTGCCCACCATGGATTAGGTTGGTTATCACAAGTGTTGGGGAAGTATGCTCTTTTCTTGGTTTGGGAATTCTATGCTTCATATTATGCTACTGTACGTAGCAACCTTTCAAGGTTCATGGAGCCTATTGATGCACCACAGTTGAGCGAAGTCATAGTCAGGGGTGAGATAGTCGACATCTCAACTGAGACCATTCGAAGGGTGCAATTCAGGCCTAATTACAGAGCCCCACATTCTACAGCAGAATATGACCATAGGATGGTAGACATGAGGAGAGCAGTTAATCAGAATGATGTTGGGTTAGAAACGAAGTTATTGAGGTAGATATCAGGCCAAATTTGCAAGGAAGGTGTTAAGCTGATATGGGTTACGGATCATAGCAAACATATTTTGAAGGCCCATCTCTCATTTAGGGCAAAGTTCTAGTGGTCTATTATCTAGATGCCCATCAAGCCCACATTCATAGATATTGTGATCATATTAGAGAGGGACATGTTGTTGGTGAGGATCTTAGCAGGGTATGAAATTTATTACGCTCGAGTGTTGGCTGAACAGATCTATGAGTCGACAGTTCGCACTCATCAAGCCTCTTCATTCCCCATTGTAATTCATAAATTATACAAAGAAGCAGGTATGATGGTGTCTCTACACTTGGACCCTCATGTAGAGGCTTTGCGCACAATAGACCCCAGCCTAATTAAGGCGGATGAAAACCCAATCGCCTACAAAGAGCTATCCCACCTTCTATGCCAGAGCCATTCCCGGTAGAGCCCCAGATTTTAAGTTAACCTCCAGCTACTACCAGCACTACTCTGGTCACCATAGAGCCCACACCTGCAACTGAGATTTAGCCGACACTTTTATCCAACACTCCAGCATCAACAACTCCTTCTTTATAGGTTGACCCTCTTTTCTCTATTATTGCATTTTAGGCTTTATTGCACAGGGTTATTGTAGGAGATGGGAGGCTTCGTGAGTTATCAACACGGGTCTGGCCAATGATTGATTGGTCTTTTTAGGACTCCGAGGAGAGGATGAAGGCATTTGCTCAAGAGTTAGTTGATGATAGAGTCTGAGTAGTTGTTGCATAGGTCGATACATTCGAGGCTAG
>JAOTQJ010025921.1:0-16422 GCA_025642045.1 Solanum sejunctum | reverse complement strand
CTCTCACTTCAATTTAAGTCCATAATCTCCTCAATTCAATATAAAATGTATATTCACTCGACCCTCTTAAGCGCTAGATGCACATAGAGCCCATTAACGCAAGGTTAAAGCGCTTTTGAAAATTAGCACTAGTTTGACCGAACCATGTCATATTTCATTTCCATTATACTAGTACTGTAAGGTGTGGGGTGTTACATTTATGGCCCAAGGAAGGCAAAACAGGCAATTTCGACTAATTTTCGTGGGTGATAGCCCACGAATTCTGGCGCTGCCTGGGGTTCCTAGCAAAGATTTTTGAAAAACCATACGGGTAGGTCAGTGACTCGCCCGGCAAGCGACTTAAGTGGCCAACAAGCATTGGCTGGGCCCTGGTAGGATTTTATGGCCCAAGGAAGGCAAAACAGGTGATTTTGGCAATTTTCCATATGTGTTAGCCCACGGATACTGGCGCTGCCTGGGGTTTCAAGCAAAGATTTTCAAAAAACCATACAGCTGGTCGGCGACTCGCCCGACAAGTAGCCCAGGTGGCCGGCGGGCATTAGATGGGCCCTGATAGGATTTATGGCTCAAGGAATGCGAAACAAGCAATTTCAACCATTTTTCGTGTGTGCTAGCCCACGGATTTCGACGCTGCCTGGGGTTTGGGGTAAAGATTTTCAAAAAACCATATAGGTGGGTTGGCGACTCGCCCGGCAAATGGCCTAGGTAGTCGGCGGGCATTGGCTTGGCCCCGGTAGGTTTTTATGGCCCAAGGAAGGCAAAATAGGCGATTTCGACAATTTTCCATGGGTGTTAGACCATGGATTCTGGCGCTACCTGGGGTTTCGGGCAAGGATTTTTGTAAAACCATACGGGTGGGTCGGCAACTCTCCTAGCAAGGGATTCAGGTGGTCGGTGGGTGTTAGCTGGGCCAGAGTAAGATTTTATTGCCAAGGAAGGCCAAACGGGCAATTTTGGCCATTTTTCGTGGGTGTTAGACCACGGATTCTAGCGCTATCTAGGGTTCCGAGAAATGATTTTCAAAAAACCATTGGGGCAGGTTAACGACTTGCCCAGCAAGCGGCCCAGTTGGCCGGTGGGCATTAGTTTGGCCTTGGTAGGATTTTATGGCCCAAGGAAGACGAAACAAGCAATTTCAGCCACTTTCCTTGGTTATTAGCCCAAGTTTTGTGGTGCTGCCTGGGGTTCCGGGTAAAGATTTTTGAAAAACGATATGGGTGGGTCGGCGACTAGCCCAGAAAGTGACCCAGGCGGCCGGCGGAAATTGGCTGGGCCAAAGTAGGATTTTATGACCCAAGTAAGGCGAAATAGTCAATTTCGACCATTTTTCATAGGTGTTAGCCCACGAATTCTGGCGCTACCTAGGGTTCCGGGCAAAGATTTTCGAAAAAACATTTGGGTGGGTTGACTCTCCTTACAAGCGGTCTAGGTGGCCGGCGAGCGTTGACTGATCCATAGTAGGATTTTATGGCCCAAGGAAGGTGAAACAGGCAATTTTGGCCAACATCCACGGATTCTAGCGCTGCCTGGCATTCCAGTAGCCGACGGGCATTGGCAAAGCAGTGGTAGGATTTGATGGCCCAAAGAAGGCGAAATAGGCGATTTCAACCATTTTTCGTAGGGGTTAGCCCACGGATTCTGGCGCTGCCTGGGGTTCCAGGCAAAGATTTTTGAAAAAACATACAGGTAGGTCGGCGACTCGCTCAGCAAGTGGCCCAGGTGGACGGTAGGCGTTGGGTTGGCCCTGGTTGGATTTTATGGCCCAAGGAAGTCGAAATAGGCGATTTTTTGCACATTTTCCGCGGGTGTTAGCCCAAGGATTCTAGCCCTACTTAGAATTTTGGGCAATGATTTTTGGAAAATGTACAGATGGGTCGGAGACTCGCCCGATAAGAGGCCCAGGTTGTCGGCGGGCATTGGCTGGGCCCTGGTAGGATTTTATGGCCCAAGGAAGGCGAAATAGGCGATTTTGGTTATTTTCCATGGGTGTTAGCCCACAGATTCTAGCGCTGCTTGGGATTCCGGGCATTGATTTTCAAAAAACCATACAGGTAGGTTGGAGACTTGCCCGTCAAGAGGCCAAGGTGGTCGGCGGTTGGCTTTGCCCTGGTAGGATTTTATGGACCAAGGAATGCAAAACAGGCGATTTCAGCCATTTTTCGAGGGTGTTAGCCCTTAGATTCTGGCGCTGCCTGGGATTTTGGGGTAAACATTTTTCAAAAATCATATGAGTAGTTTAGTGACTCGCCCAGTAAGCAGCCCAAGTGGCCAGCGGGCATTGGCTGGGCCCTAGTAGGATTTTATGGCCCAAGTAAGGCAAAACAGGCGATTTCCACTATTTTCCATGGGTAATAGCCCACGAATTCTGGCGTTGCAGGCAAAGATTTTTGATAAACCATATGGGTGGGTTGGCGACTCGCCAGGGAAGCATCCCAGCTGGCCAACAGTCATTGGTAGGGCTCAAGTAGGATTTTATGGCCTTATGAAAGCGAAACAGGCGATTTCGGCCATTTTCCTTAGGTGTTAGCCCACGGATTCTGGCGCTGCCTACGGTTATGGGCAAAAATTTTTGAAACAACATATGGGTGGATCGGCGACTCTCCTGGAAAGAGGCTTAGGTGGCCAAAGGGCATTGAATGGGCCCTGGTAGAATTTTATGGCCCAAGGAAGGCAAAATAGGCAATTTTGACCATTTTGTGTGGGTGTTAGCCCACGGATTCTAGCGCTACCTGGGGTTCCGGGCAAAGATTTTGGAAAAACCACACGAGTGGGTCGATGACTCGCCTGGAAAGCATCCCAGGTGGACAACAAGCATTGGCTAGGCCCTGGTAAGATTTTATTGCCCAAGGAATGTGAAGCAAGCAATTTCGGCCATTTTCCATGGGTGTTAGCCCACAGATTCTGGCGCTGCCTGGGGTTCCGGAAAGAGATTTTTTAAAAAACATATGGGTAGGTCGGCTACTTGCCCAACAAGTATCGCAGGTGGCGGACGGGCATTGGCTGGGCCCAAGTAGTATTTTATGGTCGAAGGAAGGCAAAATAGGCAATTTTAGCCATTTTTCATAGGTACTAGCCCACGGATTCCGGCGCTACCTAGGGGTTTTTGGCAAAGATTTTAAAAAAACCATATGGCTGGGTTGGGTACTCGCGCAGAAAGCGGCCCAGGTGGTCGGCGGGCATTGGCTAGGCTCTTGTAGGATTTTACGGCCCAAGGAAGACGAAATAGGCTATTTCGACAATTTTCCATGGGTGTTAGGCCATGGATTATGGCTCTGCTTGGGCTTTCGGGAAAGAATTTTTACAAAACCATACGGGTGGGTCAGTGACTTGCCTGCAAGTGTCCCAGGTGTCCGACAGGTGTTAGCTGGGCCCGGGTAGGATTTTATGGCCCAAGGAATGCAAAACAGGCTATTTCGGCCATTTTCCATGGTGGTTGGCCCACAGATTCTGGCGCTGCCAGGGGTTTCGGGCAAAGATTGTTGAAAAACCATATGGATAGGTCGTGGACGCGCCCAGAAAGCTTCCCAAGTGGTCGGCGAGCATTGGCTGGGCCCTGGCAGAATTTTATGGCCCAAGGAAGGCGAAATAGGAAATTTTGGCCATTTATCGTGGGTTTTAGCCCATGGATCCTGGCGCTGCCTGGGGTTCTGGGCAAAGATTTTTAAAAAACCTTAGGGTCGGTCGGCGACTCATCCGGAAAGCGTCCCAGGTGGCCGTCGGGCGTTAGCTTGGCGCTGGTAGGAATTTATGGCCCAAGGAATGCGAAATAGGCAATTTCAGCCATTTTCCATGGGTGTTGGCCCACAGATTATGGCGCTGCCTGGGGTTCTGGAAAGACATTTTTGAAAAACCATATGGGTAGGTCGGAGACTCACCCGGCAAGCAGCCCAGGTGGACGGCGGGCATTTGTTGGGCCCTGGTAGGATTTTATGGCCCAAGGAAGCCGAAACAGGCGATTTAGGGCATTTTTCGTGGGTGTTAGCCCACAGATTCTAGCGCTATCTGAGGTTCCAAGAAATGATTTTCGAAAAACAATTGGGGTATGTCAGCGACTCGCCCGTCAAGCATCCCAGCTGGTCAGTGGGCATTAATTGGGCCCTGGTAGGATTTTATGGCCCAAGAAAGGCGAAACAGGCAATTTCAGCCACTTTCCTTGGTTATGAGCCCAAGGATTCTGGCGCTGCTAGGGGTTTCGGGTAAAGATTTTTGAAAAAACATATGGGTGGGTCGGCGACTAGCCCAAAAAGTAACCCAAGTGGCCAATGGGCATTTGTTGGGCTAAAGTAGGATTTTACGGCCCAAGTAAGGCGAAACAGGCAATTTCGACCATTTTTCGTGGGTGTTAGCCCACTGATTCTGGCGCTGCCTAGGGTTCCGGGCAAAGATTTCCAAAACAACATTTGGGTGGCTTGGTGACTCTCCCAACAAGTGGCCCAGGTGGTTGGCGAGCGTTGGTTGATCCCTAGTAGGATTTTATGGCCCAAGGAATGAGAAACAGGCAATTTTTGCCGACATCCACGGATTCTAGCACTGCGTGGGGTTCCGAACAAAGATTTTCGAAAAACTATACTAGTGGGTCGACTACTCACCCGACGAGTGGCCCAGGTGGCTGGCGAGCATTGGCTAGGCCCTGGTACGATTTTATGTCCCAAGGAGGCGTAACAAGCAGTTTCAACCATTTTCCGTGGGTGTTACCCAAGGATTCTGGCGCTGCCTGGGCTTTCGGGCAAATATTTTTGAAAAACCATACAGGTGTGTCGGAGAATTGCCCGACAACTTGCCCAGTTGCCGGCAGGCATCGGCTAGGCAGTGATAGGATTTTGTACCCCAAGGAAGGCAAAATAGGCGATTTCAGCCATTTTTCCTAGGTGTTAGCCCACGGATTCTGGCGCTGCCTGGGGTTCCAGGCAAAGATTTTTGAAAAACCATATAGGTTAGTTGTCGACTCGCTCATCAAGCGTCCCAGGTGGACGGTAGGCGTTGGCTTGGCCTTGGTAGGATTTTATGGCGCAAGGAAGGCGAAATAGGCGATTTTGGCCATTTTTTGTGGGTGTAGCCCACAGATTCTGGCGCTGCCTGGGGTTCCGGGCAAAGATTTTCAAAAACCCATACGGGTGGGTTGGCGACTTTCCCGTCAAGAGGCCAAGGTGGTCAGCGGGCATTGGCTTTGCCTTGGTAGGATTTTATGGTCCAAGGAAGGCAAAACAAGCGATTTCAGCCATTCTCTAAGGGTGTTAGCCCTCAAATTCTGGCGCTGCCTGGGATTTTGGGGCAAAGATTTTTTAAAAATCATACATGTAGATCAGCGACTCGCCCGTAAACTGGCCCAGGTGGCCGGCGGGCGTTGGCTGGGCCATAGTAGGATTTTATGCCCCATGGAAGGCGAAACAGGCGATTTCCATCATTTTTCGTGGGTATTAGCCCACGGATTCTGGCGTTGCCTAGGGTTGCGGGCAAAGATTTTTGAAAAACCATATGGGTGGGTTGGAGACTCGCCAGGCAAGTGACCTAGCTGGCCAATAGTCATTGGTAGGGCCCAAGTAGGATTTTATGGCCCTATGAAAGTGAAACAGGCGATTTCAGCCATATTCCGTAGATGTTAGCCCACAGATTCTGGCTCTACCTGGGGTTACGGGCAAATGTTTTTGAAAAACCATACAGGTAGGTCGTAAACTCTCCTGGTAAGCGGTCTAGGTGGCCGGCGAGCATTGGATGGGCCCTAGTAGCATTTTATGGCCCAAGGAAACCAAAATAGGCCATTTCGGCCATTTTGTATGGGTGTTAGCACACGGACTTTGGCGATGCCTGGGGTTCAGGGCAATGATTTTCGAAAACTAATATGGGTAGGTCGATGACTCGCTTGACAAGCGGTCCAAGTGGCCGGCGGGCATTGGCTGGGCCTTGGTTGGATTTTATGGTCCAAGGAAGGCGAAATAGGCAATTTTTGCCATTTTTTGTGGAATTTAGCCCACGGATTCTGAAGCTGCCTAGGTTTCGGGCAAATATTTTTGAAAAACCATACGGGTGGGTCGGCGACTCGACTGGCAAGCATCCCAGGTGGCCGAAGGGCATTGGCTAGGCCCTGCTAGGATTTTATGGCCCAAGGAATGTGAAGCAAGCAATTTCGGCCATTTTTCGTGGCTATTAGCCCACAGATTCTGGCGCTGCCTGGGGTTCCGGAAAGAGATTTTTGAAAATTAATATGGGTAGGTCGGCGACTCGCTCGACAAGCGGCCTAGGTTGTTGGCGTGCGTTGGCTATGCCCAAGTAGGAGTTTATGGCCCAAGGAAGGCGAAACAGGCAATATTAGCGAGTTTTCATGGGTACTAGCCCACGGATTCCAGCGCTACCTGGGGTTTCTGGCAAAGATTTTCAAAAACCCATATGGGTGGGTCGGGAACTCGCCCATCAAGCGGCCCAGGTGGTAGGCGGGCATTGTTTGGGCCCTGGTAGGATTTTACGGCCCAAGGAAGGCTAAATAGGCGATTTCAGTAATTTTCCATGGGTGTTGGACCACAGATTCTGGCGCTGCCTGGGGTTCCGGGGAAGGATATTTGCAAAACCATACGGGTGGGTCGATGACTTACCTGCAAGTGTCCCAGGTGGGCGGCAGGTGTTAGCTTGGCCCAGGTAGGATTTTATTTCCCAAGGAATGCGAAACAAGCAATTTCGGTCATTTTCCATGGGTGTTAGCCCACAGATTCTAGCGCTGCCTGGGGTTCCGGGCAAAGATTTTCGAAAAACCACATGGGTGGGTCGGTGACTTGCCCGGCGAGTGGCCTATGTGGCAGACGGGCATTGGCTGGGACCTGGTAGGATTTTATGGCCCAAGGAAGGCGAAACAGGAAATTTTGGCCATTTAGCGCGGGATTTAGCCCACCGATTCTGGCGCTGCCTAGGGTTCTGGGCAAAGTTTTTTGAAAAACCATAGCATGGGTCGGTGACTCACGTGGCAACTGTCCCAAGTGGACGACGGGCATTGGCTTGGCGCTGGTAGGATTTTATGGCCCAAGGAATCCGAAACAGGCAATTTTGACCATTTTCTATGGGTGTTAGCCCACAGATTCTGGCGCTGCCTGGGGTTCTGGAAAGAGATTTTTGACAAACCATGTGGTTAGGTCGGTGACTCGCCCGGCAAGCGGTCTACGTGGCCGGCGGGTGTTGGCTGGGCCCTGGTAGGATTTTATGGCCCAAGGAAGCCAAAACAAGCAATTTCAACCATTTTACGTGCGTGCTAGCCCACAGATTCTGGCGCTGTCGGGGGTTCCGACCAAAGATTTTCGAAAAACCATTAGGGTGGGTTGGAGACTAGCTCGGAAAGCGGCCCTGGTGGCCAGCGGGCGTTGTATAGGCCGTGGTAGAATTTTATGGTCCAAGGAAGGCAATTTCGGCCATTTTTAGTCGTTATTAGCCCTCGAATTCTGGTGCTACGTGGGGTTTCGGGCAAAAATTTCTAAAAAACCATGTGGTTAGGTCGGCGACTGTCCCGACAAGTGGCCCAGGTGGCCGGCGAGCCTTGGCTATGCCCTGGTAAGATTTTATGGCCCAAGGAAGCCGAAACAAGCAATTTTAGCCATTTTTGTTGGTTTAAGCCCACAGATTCTGGCGCTGCCGGGGGTTCCGACCAAAGATTTTCGAAAATCCATTCAGGTGGGTCTGAGACTCGCTCAGAAAGCGGCCCTGGTGGCCAGCGGGCGTTGGATAGGCACTGGTAGGATTTTATGGTCAAAGGAAGGTCAAACAGGCGATTTCGGCCATTTTTAGTGGTTGTTAGCCCTCAGATTCTGGTGCTACCTGGGGTTTCGGGCAAAAATTTCTAAAAAACCATATGGGTGGGTCAGTGACTATCCCGACAAGTGGCCCAGGTGTCCGACGAGCATTGCCTATGCCCTGGTAGGATTTTATGGCCCAAGGAATGCGAAACAGGCAATTTAGACCATTTTTAGTGGGTGTTAGCCCACAGATTCTGGCGCTGCCTGGGGTTCTGGAAAGAGATTTTTGAAAAACCATGTAGGTAGGTCGGCGACTCGTCCGGCAAGCAGCCCAGGTGGCCAGCGTGCATTGGCTGGGCCCTCTTAGGATTTTATGGCCCAAGGAAGCCGAAACAAGCAATTTCAGCCATTTTTTATGTGTGTTAGCCCACGGATACTGGCGCTGCCTGTGGTTCCGACCAAAGATTTTTGAAAAACCATTCAGGTGGGTCGTAGGCTCTCCCGACAAGTGGCCCAAGTTGCCGGCGGGCATTGGCTGGGCCCTGATAGGATTTTATGGCCCAAGGAAAGCAAAACAGGCGATTTTGGCCATTTTCCATGGGTTTTAGCCCACGGATTCTGGCGCTGCCTGGGGTTATGGGCAAACATTTTTCAAAAACCATATGGATAGGTTAGAGACTCGCCTGGCAAGTGGACCAGGTGGTTGGCGGGCGTTGGCTAGGCACTGGTAGGATTTTATGGCCCAAGGAATGCGTAACAAGTAATTTTGACCTTTTTTCGTGGGTGTTAGCCCATGGATTCTAGCGCTGCCTGGGGTTCCGAATAGAGATTTTTAAAAACCCATATGGATAGGTTGCCGACTCGCCGAAAAACGGCCCAAGTGGCCGACGAGTGTTGGCGGGGCCAAGTAGGATTTTATGGCCCAAGGAACGCGAAACAGGCAATTTCGACCATTTTCCATGGGTGTTAGTCCACGAATTCTGGCGTAGCCTAGGGTTCTGGGCAAAGATTTCTTAAAAAAAATACGGGTGGGTAGGCGACTCGCCCAACAAGAGGCCTAGGTGGTCCACGGGCGTTGGCTAGGCCTTGGTAGGATTTTATGGCCCAAGGAAGGCGAAACAGGTGATTTTGGCCATTTTCCATATGTGTTGCCCACGGATTCTGGCGCTGCCTGAGGTTTCGAGCAAAGATTTTCAAAAAACCAAATGGGTGGGACGGCGACTCGCCCGGCAAGTGAATCAAGTGGCCAGCAGGCATTGGCTGGGCCCTGGTAGGATTTTATATCTCAAGGAAAGCGAATTAGGCAATTTAAGCCATTTTTCGTGGGTTGTAGCCCACGTATTCCGGCGCTGCCTGGGGTTTCGGGAAAAGATTTTTGAAAAACCATATGGGTGCATTGGTGACTCGCCCGACAAGCGTCCTAGGTGGTCAGCAGGCATTGGCTAGACCCTAGTAGGATTTTATGGCCCAAGGAAGGCTAAATAGGCGATTTCGACAATTTTTCATGGGTGTTAGACGACGGATTCTGGCGCTGCCTGGGGTTCGGGGAAATGATTTTCAAAAAACCATACGGGTGGGTCGGTGACTGGCCTGACAAGTTGACCAACTGGCTGGCTCACATTGGCTCGGCCCTGGTAGGATTTTATGGCCCAAGGACGGTGAAGTAGGCAATTTTGGCCATTTTTAGTGGACTTTAGCCCACGGATTCTGGGGCTACCTGGGGTTCTAGGCAAAGATTTTTGAAAAACCATATGGGTGGGTCGGTGACACGCCTGGCAAGCATCCCAGGTGGCTAACATTAGTTGGGCCCTAGTAGGATTTTATGGCCCAACGAAGGCGAAACAGGCGATTTTGGCCATTTTCCATATATCTTAGCCCACGGATTCTGGTGCTACCCGGGGTTTCTGGCAAAGATTTTAAAAAAACCATATAGGTGGATCGGTGACTCGCCCAGAAAGCAGCCCAAGTGGTCGGTAGGCATTGGCTGGGCCCTGGTAGGATTTTACGCCCCAAGGAAGGCGAAATAGGCGATTTTTGCAATTTTCCAAGGGTGTTAGACCACGGATTTTGGCGATGCCTGGGGTTCCGGGCAAGGATTTTTGTGAAACCATATGGGTAGGTCGGTGACTTTCCCGTTAGTGTCCCAGGTGGCCGGCGGGTGTTAGTTGGGCACGGGAAGGATTTTATGGCCTAACGAATGCGAAACAGGCAATTTCGGTCATTTCCCATGGTTGTTAGCCCACAGATTCTGGCGCTGCCTCGGGTTTTGGGAAACAATTTTCGAAAAACCATATGGGTGGGTCAGTGACACGTTTGACAACCGTCCCAAGTGGCCAGCAGGCGTTGGCTGGGCCTTGGTAGTATTTTATGGTCCAAGGAAGGAGAAATAGGCAATTTTGGCCTTTTATCGCGGGTTTTAGCCCACGGATTCTGGCGCTGCCTGGGATTCTGGGCAACAATTTTTGAAAAACCATAGGGTGGGTTGGCGACTCTCCTAGCAAGCGTCTCACGTGGCCGGCGAGCATTAGCTTGGCGCTGGTAGGATTTTATGGCCCAAGCAATGCTAAACAGGCAATTTCGGCCATCTTCAGTGGGTGTTAGCCCACAGATTCTGGCGTTGCCTGGGGTTCTAGGAAGAGATTTTTGAAATACCATATGGGTAGGTCGGTTACTCGCCCGGCTAGCGGCCCAGGTAGCCGGCGGGCGTTGGCTGGGCCCTGGTAGGATATTATGGCCCAAGGAAGATGAAACAGGCGTTTTACTACATTTTTCGTGGGTGTTAGCCCACGGATTTTGGCGCTGCCTGGGGTTCCAAGAAACGATTTTTGAAAAACTATTTAGGTGGGTTGAAGACTCACCCAGAAAGCGGCCCAGGTGGCCAGCGGGCGTTGTATAGGCCCTGGTAGGATTTTATGGCCCAAGGAAGGTGAAATAGGCAATTTCGGCCATTTTTGGTGGTTGTTAGCCCACGGATTCTGGTGCTGCCTGGGGTTATGGGCAAAAATTTCTAAAAAACCATACGGGTAGATTAGTGACTCTAACGACAAGTGGCCCAGGTGGCCAGTGAGCATAGGCTTAGCCCTAGTAGGATTTTATGGACCAAGAAAGGCGAAACAGGCAATTTCAACCATTTTATGTTGGTGTTAGCCAACGGATTCTGGCGCTGCCTGGGGTTTTGCCCAAAGATTCTCGAAAAACCATTCGGGTAGGTTGAAGACTCACCCGGTAAGCGGACCATGTGGTCGGCGGGCATTGGCTGGGCCCTGGTAGGATTTTATGGCCTAAGGAAAGCAAAACAAGCGATTTTGGCCATTTTCCGTTTGTTTTAGCCCACGGATTATGGCACTGCTTGGGGTTCTGGGAAAACAATTTTCAAAACCCATATGGGTGGGTCGATGACTCACCTGTCAGGTGGCCGACGGGCGTTGGCTGGGCTCTGGTGGATTTTATGGCCCAAGGAATGCATAACAGGCAATTTTGGCCATTTTTAATGGGTGTTAGCCCACGGATTCTAGCGCTGCCTGGGGTTCCGGACAGAGCTTTTCAAAAAACCAGATAGATAGGTCGGCGACTCACCGGCAAGCGGCCTAGGTGGCTGGCGGGCGTTGGCTGGGGCCAAGTAGGATTTTATGGCCCAAGGAAGGCGAAATAGGCAATTTCGGCCATTTATCGCGGGTTTTAGGCAACGAATTCTGGCGCAGCCTAGGGTTCCGAGCAAGGATTTCTTAAAAACCATAAGATGGGTCGGTGACTCGCCCGGTAAGCAGCCCAGATGGCCGGCGGGTGTTGGCTAGGCCCTGGTAGGATTTTATGGCCCATGGAAGTCAAAATAGGCAATTTCGGCCATTTTCCATGGGTGTTAGGCCATGGACTTTTGCGCTACCCTTGGGTTCTGGGTAAATATTTTCAAAAAACCATACGGGTGGGTTGGCGACTCTCCCGCCAAGTTGCTCAGGTGGTCGGCGGGCATTGGCTGGGCTCGGGTAGGATTTTATCAATCAAGGAATGCGAAATAGGCGATTTTGACCATTTTTCGAGAGTGTTAGCCCATAAATTCTGGCGCTGCCTAGGGTTCTGGGCAAAGATTTTCGAAAAATCATACGAGTGGATCGGAGACTCGCCCAACAAACGGCCCAGGGGGCCTGTGGGCATTGGCTAGGCCCTGGTAGGATTTTATGGCCCAAGGAAATCGAAATAGGCGATTTTGGCCATTTTCCATGGGTATTAACCTACCAATTCTGGCATTGCCTGGGGTTGCGGGCAAAGATTCTGGAGAAATCATATGGATCGGTTGGCGACTCACCTGGCAAGCGGACCAACTGGCTAGCAGGCGTTGCTAGGTCCCAAGTAGGATTTTCTGGCCCTAGGAAAGTGAAACACGCGATTTCGGCCACGTTCCATAGGTGTTAGCCCACGGATTCTGGCGCTACCTGGGATTCCTGTCAAAGATTTTTGAAAACCCACACATGTGGGTTGGAGACTCGGTCGGAAGGTGGGCCAAGTGGTCGGTGGGCATTTGCTAGGGCCTCGTACGATTTTATGGCCCAAGGAAGGCGAAACAAGCGATTTTGGCAATTTTCCATAGGTGTTAGCCCATGGATTCTGGCGCTGCCTGGGGTTTCGAGCAAGGATTTTCGAAAACCCATACGAGTATGTTAGAAACTCACCTAGCAAGAGGCCTAAGTCATTGGCGGGCATTGGCTAGGCCCTGGTAGGATTTCATGGCCCAAGGAAATCGAAATAGGCGATTTTGGCCATTTTCCATGGGTATTAACCTACCAATTCTGGCATTGCCTGGGGTTGCGGGCAAAGATTCTGGAGAAATCATATGGATCGGTTGGCGACTCACCTGGCAAGCGGACCAACTGGCTAGCAGGCGTTGCTAGGTCCCAAGTAGGATTTTCTGGCCCTAGGAAAGTGAAACACGCGATTTCGGCCACGTTCCATAGGTGTTAGCCCACGGATTCTGGCGCTACCTGGGATTCCTGTCAAAGATTTTTGAAAACCCACACATGTGGGTTGGAGACTCGGTCGGAAGGTGGGCCAAGTGGTCGGTGGGCATTTGCTAGGGCCTCGTACGATTTTATGGCCCAAGGAAGGCGAAACAAGCGATTTTGGCAATTTTCCATAGGTGTTAGCCCATGGATTCTGGCGCTGCCTGGGGTTTCGAGCAAGGATTTTCGAAAACCCATACGAGTATGTTAGAAACTCACCTAGCAAGAGGCCTAAGTCATTGGCGGGTATTGTCTAGGCTTTGGTAGGATTTTATGGCCCAAGGAAGGCAAAATAGGCGATTTCGGCCATTTTCCGTGGGTGTTAGCCCACGGATTCTGGCGATGGCTGGGGTTCTAGGTAAAGATTTTTGAAAACCCATATGTGTATGTTGAAAACTCGAACGACAAGCTGTCTAGGTTGTAGGCTGGCATTGGCTAGGACCTGGTAGGATTTTATGGCCCAAGGAAGGCGAAATAGGCAATTTCGGCCATTTTCCGTAGGTGTTAGCCTACGGAATCTGGCGCTGCCCGGGGTTTTGGTCAAACATTTTTGAAAAACCACATGGGTGGGTTAGAGACAATCCCGAAGAGTGGGCCAGGTGGTCAGTGGGCGTTTGCTGGGGCCTGGTACAATTTTATGGCCTAAGGAAGCAAAACAGGCAATTTCGACAAATTTTCGTAGGTGTTAGCCCATGAAATCTGGCGCTGCCTGGGGTTTCGGTCAAAGATTTTTGAAAAACCACATGGGTGGGTTAGAGACTCTCCCAAAACGTGGGCCAGGTGGTCAGTGGGCGTTTGTTGGGGCCTGGTATGATTTTATGGCATAAGGAAGGCGAAATAGGCAATTTCGACAATTTTCCGTAGGTGTTAGCCCACGGATTCTGGCGCTGCCCGGGGTTCCAGTCAAAGATTGTTGAAAACTCACATGGGTGAGTTGGAGACTCGCCCATAAAGTGGCTTAGGTGGTCGATAGGCATTTGCTGGGGCCTAGTACAATTTTGTAGCCCAAGAAAGGCAAAATAGGCAATTTCGGCCATTTTCCGTGGGTGTTAGCCCACGGATTCTGGCGCTGCCTGGTGTTCCGGTCAAAGATTTTTGAAAAACCACACCGGTGGGTTGGAGACTCACAATGAAAGCAGCCTCGGTGGTCAGTGGATGTTTGCTGGGTCCTGGTACAATTTTATGGCCCAAGGAAGGCGAAACAGGGGATTTCGGTAATTTTCCGTTGGTGTTAGCCCACGGACTCTGGCGCTACCTGGGGTTCCGATCAAAGATTTCTGAAAAATCACACGGGTGGGTTGGAGACTCACCAGAAAAGTGTCCCAAGTAGTCGGTGGGCGTTTGCTGGGGTCTGGTATGATTTTCTAGCACAAGAAATTCAAAATACGCAATTTCGGCCATTTTCTGTTGGTGTTAGCCCACGAATTCTGGCGCTGCCTGGGGTTTCGGGTAAAGATTTTTGAAAAACCATATGGTTATGTCGAAAACTCGCCCGACAAGCTGCATAGGTGGTAGGCGGTCGTTGGCTAGGACCTGGTACGATTTTATCTCCCAAGGAAGGCGAAATAGGCAATTTCGACCATTTTCCGTAGGTGTTAGCCCACGGAATCTGGCGCTGCCTCGGGTTTTGGTCAAAGATTTTTGAAAAAACACATGAGTGGCTTGGAGACTCGCTCGGAAAGTGGGCTAGGTGGTCAATGGGCGTTTGCTGGGGCCTGGTACGATTTTATGGCCTACGAAGGCGAAATAGGCGATTTCGACATTTTTTCGTAGGTGTTAGCCCACGGATTCTGGCGCTGCCTAGGGTTCCGCTCAAAGATTTCTGAAAAATCACATGGGTGGGTTGTAGACTTGCTCGAAAAGTGGCCTAGGTGGCCGGTGGGCATTTGATGGGCCTGGTATGATTTTGTAGCCCAAGAAAGGCAAAATAGGAAATTTCGGCCATTTTCCGTGGCTTTTAGCCCACGGATTCTGGCGCTGCCTGGGGTTTCAGGTAAACATTTTTTAAATACCATATTGGTATGTCGGAAACTCGCCCGACAAGCTGCCTAGGTTGTAGGATGGCATTGGCTAGGACCTGGTAGGATTTTGTGGCCCAAGGAAGGCGAAATAGGCGATTTTGGCCATTTTCCGTAGGTGTTAGCCCACGGAATCTGGCGCTGCCTGGGGTTACGATCAAAGATTTTTGAAAACCCACATGGGTGGGTTGGAGACTCTCCGGAAAAGTGGTCCAGGTGGTCAGTGGGCGTTTGCTGGGGCCTGGTATGATTTTATGGCCTAAGGAAGGCGAAACAGGTGATTTCAGAAATTTTTCGTAGGTGTTGGCCCACGGATTCTAGTGCTAACTGGGATTCCGGGTAAAGATTTTCGAAAAACCATATGGGTGGAAAGTAGCCTAGGTGGTCGGCGGGCATTGGCTAGGCACTAGTAGGATTTTATGGCCCAAGGAAGGCAAAATAAGCAATTTTGGCCATTTTCCATGGGTGTTAGCCCACGGACTCTGGCGCTGCCTAGGGTTCTGGTCAAAGATTTTTGAAAAACCATACAGGTGGGTCAGATACTCGGCTGGAATGTGGTCCAAGTGGTTGGTGGGTGTTTCCTCGATCCTGGAACGATTTTATGGCCCAAGGAAGGTGAAACAGGCGATTTTGGCAATTTTCCATAGGTGTTAGCCAACGGATTCTGGCGCTGCCTGGGGCTCCGGTCAAAGATTTCTGAAAAATCACATAGGTGGGTTGTAGACTCACCCTGAAAGCAGCCCAGGTGGTCGGTGGGATGTTGCTAGGGCCTGGTACGATTTTATGGCCCAAGGAAGGCAAAACAGGGGATTTCGGTAATTTTCCATGGGTGTTAGCCCACGAATTCTGGCGCTGCCAGGGGTTCCGATCAAAGATTTTTGAAAAAACACACAGGTGGGTTGGAGACTCGCTCGGAAAGCATCCCAGGTAGTTGGTCGGCGATTGCTGGGGCCTGGTATGATTTTATCGCCCAAGGAAGGCAAAATAGGCGATTTTAGCCATTTTCCGTGGGTGTTATCCCACGGATTCTGGAGCTGCCTGGGGTTCCGGGTAAAGATTTTCTAAAAACCATACGAGCATGTCGAAAAATTGCCAGGCAAGTTGCCTAGGTGGTAGGAGGGCATTGGCGAGGCCCTGGTAGGATTTTATGGCCCAAGGAAGGCGAAATAGGCGATTTTGACAATTTTCCGTAGATGTTTGCCCACAGATGCTATTGCTGCCTAGGGTTTCGTGCAAAGATTTTCGAAAAACCATATGGGTAGGTCGATGACTCGCCTGGCAGGCATACCAGGTGACCGGTGGGCGTTGGCTGGGCTGTGGTAGGATTTTATGGCCCAAGCAATGCGAAACAGGCAATTTCAGCCATTTTTCATGGGTGTTAGCCCACGAATTCCATTGCTGCTTGGGATTCCGGGCAAATATTTCCAAAAAACCATCTAGGTGGATCGTCGACTCGCCCAAAAAGTAGGACAGGTGGTTAGCACGCATTGGATAGGTCCTGGTACGATTTTATGGCCCAAGGAATTCAAAACAGGCAACACCCATGGATAAAGTTCCTGCGTGAACTTTATTCAAAACAGGCAACACCCACGGCCAAGCCAATGCATGATTTTATGGCCCAAGGAATTCAAAACAGGAACTTGTGAACTTTATTTTATAGCAGGAACTCATGTAACTTGGTGTCAAAGTATCTTGGCA